>VBRH01000166.1:304739-317247 GCA_014578085.1 Cardamine resedifolia | reverse complement strand
AACAAAATCAATTGATGCAAACACATCACAATTACCTCTTTTGAGTTAGAAAGTTCTTTTCCTGACTTCTGATTTGTTGATTTCGTTTCGCTTTTCTCAACATTTCCGTTTTCTTGAATGCCAGTCTGCTTAACAGGTGTTTCTTGAACACCCTCGTCGTCTTCCTTCTTCCTACGTTTCGACTCTTCATCATCCTCAGTCTCTTCTTTAGTCCCCTCAGGCTCTGATCTTTTCCTTTTCTTGGAAGCTTTCTCCTTATCATCATCACCCAAAGATTCAGCCTCAACAGATTTCGACTTCTTTTTCTTCTTCTTTTTCTCTTTCAGTCCGTCTTCAATCTCAGCATCCATCTCTTTGACCTTCTCCTCCTCTGTTACCTCCACCTTTGTTTCCTTCTTTTTCTTCTTTTTCTCCTTCTTTACATTATCAACACCCTCCATTGCATTCGCCTCGGTAACTCCATTCACCGCAACTTCTTTCTTCTTCTCATTTGCGTCCTCGTCATCACTGGAATCATTTTTCACCACCACAGCTTTGTGATCTCTGCAAGACACAGTACAACAAAAGAAAACAGCCAGAATGATAAGATTCAACATTGACTAAATGCAATGTAACCAAATTCGACAAAAGAACATCTTTTTATATTTGAAACAAGACGACACAAGCTTACCTCTTCTTCAAAAACTCGCTGTAAATCTCCTCTAGATCAGGTAAAGTAGAGATCAATTCTTTCTTCTGAAAGAGTTACAAAACAGCACATTCATATAAGAATCATATGAAAAAAGTTTCATTCCACAGCAATCTACTGTGAATTCAGCTAAATTAAAGACAAGAGTTTTGGTCCTTTTCACTTAAAAATCGAAAATTTTACTATCGCCTGACCAAAATTGAACGTGCAAACCTCGATTTCAGCTTCGGATAGCAATTTCTTCAAGCATTTAGAAAAGCCACATCGCTCTAAGTATTGAGCTATCGAACGGAGAAGAAGAACCTTCTGCTCCGATTCCAAATTCGAGGTTTTGCTCTCTTTCACCATATCTAGTCTTGAGATCAATACTTGACGAGGCTTGAGAGCTAAGAGAGCTGGGTTTTACGAAAATGTCTGCTGCTAGGGTTTTGGGCATATGTATGAAGCTCGTGTTTCAATTTAAGCTCAGGACATATTTTGAGAACCAAGACAAGGATTTAGGGGAAATTAGGGTTTTTTCCCGGGTGCGTACAAATTAAACCCGACCCGGATTCTGTATCCACAATATTTTATTATATGAATTTAGTTATTTCTAAATATTATTAGTTCAAATTTGATGTTATTTAATATTTGATTAGCACTAGATTTTAAAAATATTTTTAATTTCAATCTGGATTTTCAAAAAAAAAAAAAAATTAGTGTTCAAAAGTTAAAAATCCAAAACTTCAAATATATAGATATACCACTAAAGGCTATCATTGTTCATCCACAAAATAAAATAAAAACGTTAATATGATCGTTTTCCCTTCAAAATGATAAATTTACGAAATATGTTATTAACAAATGATTAATACTTTTATTTTGTTTAAGAAAGTATTACTTTGACATCTAACTCTCTTATACAAAAAAAAATGTTAAGACAATTTGGCGACGAAATTTTAAAATTAATTAAATCCCTCATCTAAAACTTTAACCAATCGGCTTTTATGTTTGGGCCGAAATTAATTGGGTTTGATCTAGGCAACATTTAGTTTTTGAATAAATTGAGCTTATAAATCTGGGCCTATGCTTTATTCGGTTACAATTTTACACTACCGAATAACCCGATTCCGATTGATATTGTACCCAATGAAAAACTATTACGGTTATCGAAATGGGTCGAAATTATTGGTTTATCAAACCCAATATGATCCATCAATTTTGTTGCCTGAATATTTTGATCCGATGGGGTAACTATTGATAGCTCAGTATCAGTTTTAACCATAACTAAACGATACCAAAATAAATGTTTGTTTGGTTTTTATATTCATCATTATCATCATCATCATCATCGTTCCTAAGTATTACACGCTGTTGCCAAAATTAGTAGAATTCCAATTAATCAGAAACATTCGAAATATTATTTTAATAAGGTAATTTGGGTCTATATACTTTTTGGCAGGTGGTTTTGACTTTTGAGAATGTATGTTCTCGAAAAATATACAAGTATCTGAACACCTTTCTATCGGAGATTGTTCACAAACTTCTCAAACACTATATAAGGAAATTTCTACATTTCGTGTTTAAGATTATTTTTCTAGAAGCATACTTTACGAGAATTTGAAAACTGAAACTGTGTTGGCCAAAACAATTAGGAAATTAATATAATAATTCATTCTGAAACTAACGAAGGAAGATATCATATTTAAACCAAATTAAGAAAATCAAACGATGACCAGGAGAAAAGGTTGAAGAAATGTATTTTCTTACATTACATGATTTTAGTCCGATTTTAATTTTAATATAAGTATCCATAGAATTTTCTATTTCAGCAGTAATAATAGAAAATTTTAACGCTCGTACAATTAAAAGTTACAAAAAAAAAGTAGACACAAATACAGTAATGCTCTGAAGTACGGCATTGAAAAAACAATTTACGGTTTAATGTTATTAACGTATGGTAAATTACTATATTAGTGAAAATTCTTAAGATATTAACACTGTTAAAGGCATACCCGAAGAACTAAGGGGTGTCAATTGACCTCCCTAAAATTATTAAGTTAGTTTTTCTAATGTATATTTAATTGGATTTAGTCAAAAATTGGCAAAGTTTACTTTGTGACACCCTTAAAATTATTAAGTTACTTGTTTTTAGAGTATATTTAATTGGATTTAGTGAAAATTATGGCACATTTTATTTTTGACACCATTAAATTTTGTTTGAAACTCTCAATGATCTTACAAATTTAGATATGTCTTTTATTTTATATTTTTTCTTATATATATTTTATATTTTTTGACTTCGCTAAAAAACATTTCTGCCTAGATATATGCAGCCCTTTAGAGCCTATCCAAAGTCCAAACTATAAAGTATCAGACGGCAGGGGAAAAAACAAGTATTATACGGCAAAGGAAAACTAATTTACGAAAGTATATGTAAATGTCAAGTAATTTTCAGTTTTATATTGTTAAATATTAAAATAACCCTTGAATTTTCTTGTTGCGGCTATGAAGTAATATAAATAAATGTATTCGCTTCCGAAATTAATACGACTTTGGCCCACCCCAACGTACATACATAACTTCTTCTACCTGATTTTTATCAATACGCTTTACTTAATAAATATGTAAAAGTATAACCTAAATCGTTAAATCTGTTAATATTAAATACAGATTTACCATTGAGTAGTACCCAAAACAAAGAAAAAATATTTTGAATCTTTAGACAAAAAAAAAATAGAGGAATGGATATAAGCTATCATTTACATAATGGGGTATATAGATAAGAGCTGTTTCTATTATTATTTTCAGTAGATAAGAGCTGTTTATAACCCCCAAAAATAAGAACTGTTCTTTCCTTTTCCCTGTATTTATTTGCTTTTGAAATGTTCAGAAAATACAGTATCGGTTCTGACTAAAAAACAAAATAAATCACTGACCATTGATGTCATATTGCATGTGACCGAATCAGTTGTGATCTTTTTTTTCTCTCTGCGCTTCATAAATAAGTCACGAGCGAATATTACATAAGCATCACAAGTGAATCTTTATTCTCAAACCATCTTCATATTTTTATATTTAATTATCAGATTCGTACCGATGAACAATTAGACCAACTCGTGATGCGACGCCAGTCACGCCACTACAAACTAGATGCATATACACAATTATTTTTAGGCTGCCCCATAATCTCAAATTAAAGACTTCAAAATAAACGTTTAAAGAGTACTTAAACAATTCAACTTGTTTAAAGATCGGTAGTATTTTAACTGATTAAATATTTTACATTCGATTTATCTACCATAACATCGTAGGCAAAAATGCGTTAACGAAAAAAACATCGTAGGAACTTATAGTTGACGAAATATTGTATCGGAATTGAATTGTATACAACATGATCAGTCGAACATAAAGCAACATAATCAAACCGATCCTAATAATATAAACTGTATTATTAAATACAAATATTACTAGGTCAATATAGATTTTAAAATAAATAAAAGTTACATATGATATTAATTATTTTAATGCTAATATGGTTATTACTAATTAAAAATTGAATTGAATGTAGACCATAATTTACAACTCTCTTTTGTTTGCAAAATTAATTTACACCTTACCGATGAGGACAAGCATTTTTTTTGTTATCAACCCCTTAATTGAAAAAACGTTTCGACTATAGATATCTCCGCATTTGACTGGACTGGAATATTTCGAAACTTTAAATGAGAACACATTAAAGTAAAGGTGGGAATGGAGCAATTAACAATAAAACAGTAACGCTATTAAAAATTGATGTCTACGTTACAAATATTTAATGCTATAGACTATAGTGACAATATTTTTTATAGTAGTTCAATGGCTTAATTCTATAATGTGCATTAATCATTTTTGAAACAGTGCTAACATTTTTAACGTAACTAATATAGCCACCATTCAACAATATTATTTAAAAAAATTTCAACACCATTTTTGATTAACTCGGATTCAGTCCAATATTGAAGTGTATTAATAGCCGATATTGTTTTTCCTTATCGTGATTTTATTTAGACCTTAAATGGTAATGGTTTTTGGATTGGTTTTCGTTTCAGATTTTCTAAAAATCTAGTTTATAGTCATTTATAATTTTGAAAAAATAAATTTCCTAAAAAATAGGGAATATGAATTTTAGTGATTTTTGCACATTTGTAAAAAAATCCAAAATCTCACTTTTAATAGTTTTTGAGAGATTTTATCATTTTTTATTTATTTATTTTTGAAAACATATTATTTACATAGGCATTTTTTTTAGAGATTTCTGTTGATAAAAAATATATTTTATTTACCAATTCATTAAAACCAAAACCTTGGAAATTTTTCACAAGATTACCATAACTTTTTTTTATATATTTAAAATATATTATTATTTTTATTAATCAATAAATCTAAATTCTATTTTTCTATTTTAAAACATATTTTCCATACTTTTCATCAGTAATTTTTTTTTTGTATTATGAAATTTTGTAAATTTTTATATTTTATGATTAAAAGTTAATATCCTTATTTAGTAATTCTCAAACACATATAACAAAAATTAAAAAATTAAAATACAAATAAAAAAATTTATATATAACCAAAAACTAAATAAATTACCATTCAAGTTTTAAAAAAACAAAAATCTACACCAAAATCAAAAACCACAATACTCAAAAACTAAAAACTCTAAAACATTAATGACCTTACTTTCCACGCGACAAAAAAACCAACTAGACCGGTCCAAAAACCATTTCGAATTGAAGATCGGGGCGATAGACACCCGTACTTGCATGCAAAACTATTATGATTATCTAAATATCAAATTACCGACAAAAAATAAAACTCAGTTGCAAGATCGTAGAGACTAGAGATCATATATATACATTTCTAAACATTTGATCGTGATGATATAGAAAAAGAAATGGTCACAATTACGCCCAAACTTAAGATTCATTCATGATAACATGAAAAACACAATTACATACAAATACTCATATACTAAACTCGGACCGACTTAAGAAGTCACTCAAAGACAAAAGAAAAGTACATAACATTTTAACAACTTCTAAAAGATCAATGTCGGTTAACACGAGATATATATAATTTGAACCGTACCAAAACCCACCGACTAAAAATTATTTTCGTTGATTAAAACGCTTGTTAATTTACTTTAATTAATAAAAAAATTTAATTTTTAATGATACAAAACTAGACGACGATCACAAGAAGAACACAAGTACTTCCTCTTGATCTTGAAACAGAGAGGAACGAAACAGAACATCCACTTTCTTTCGACATCAAGCATTTGTACTTTACCTCCACAGTATGGACACGATCCAGGTGCTTGTTGTCTCCCTAACTCTGTCTCTTCTTCATCGCATAAACACACAAAGCACATTGTTTTTTCTTGTTTGTTCTCTCTCTCTCAGATCTGATTCTTCTCTCTTTGATTTTTGCTGGGAAAAGTTTTAGTTTTTTTTTTCTTTTTGTAGAAATTAGCTCTGTTTTCTGTATTTGGGGAAGGAGGGTGTGATTTGTTTGGCTGATCAAAGAATTTTCTGGGCTTTTGGGGATAAAATCAATTATTTTCTCGGGAGAACTGTTTTTGCTCACTGTTTCTGAGAAACTTCTTACGGAGGCTTATATTGAAGAGAGAAGAATTTGAAGTTTATTTTATTTGAAGTCTCAAAGATGAGATATTTGGTTGGTGCACGACCGAGACTTTATAGAGAAAAGAGGAAAAAAACGGCTTTGCTTTTTGCCCGTTTTATTACTTATACTCTTTTTTTGTTAGCCAATACTCCCGTTTCAAAATATTTCAAAATATAAAATATTTTTGATAAAAATACGCTTTTTAAAAAAATTAATTTTTATATATTAAAATATAAAATATTATTAAAAAAAATAATTAATCAAAAAATTAAAAGTATTAATTTTTATTTAAAAGATTATCTTATAATTGAAAAAAATTCTTTTTGATTACCTACTTTTACAATTGAATGAATAAAAGTTGTATAGAAATCTGTAAACCATCTTATATTTTGAAACATAAAAATTTGTCTAAAAAAATCCTATATTGTGAAATGTAGAGAGTATATTTTACTATTTAAAATGTGAAGCATTTACTCACTTCATTATTTACCAGATTTGGTTAATCACTTTCTAAGCAAAATAGTAAATAATTTTAGTATACTATATAAGCTGGAATATGTTTTATTCTTGTTACTTAATTCATTTTTCTTTGAGTGATTTAATCGAAAGCATACTTCAGGTATACAACATTTCACGAAACTCTCTCTCTTTTTTTTTTTTTAATAAGTTAATGAATTTCATGAACTGTTTATCTGAAATGATAAAAGAAGAATTAGTTCGTCAGCAAACGTAAAAACTGTGGTAGTAATGGTAACAATGTTTTCACGTTTGCTGACAATTTGTTAACTTTTCCTTTCCAGCTGATTACTTAAATTTTCGTTTTGGTAATATACTTTATTTCCAAATGCGTAGATTATCGGGTTTCACACACGAAGACACATAAATATGAGCAAATTTCTGGTAGTTAATTATACTGTAACACGTAGATATATATAATGTCAAGCAGTCCGAAGCTGACAAGTTAGAAGACTTTTTTTATGTTAAGAAAACGGCATGCTTTTATGGTTTGACTATCATGAATAGATTTGAAGATAAACCATAAGTTATTGGAAGACATGCATTACTCATTTATCTCTTAATTTCACCGCATTTACATTTTACAGTGTACATTATATATATATATATATATATATATATATATATTTGATGCATAGTTAACCCAACATTAAACATATTAATACATAATTAAAAAAGCATTTGCTCTTGGATCATACCAATCATGTTCTATCTATGGTGTCAAATTTATCTAACACGGCGCCATATCATATCTCAACAACTACAAGACGACAATGTTTGCGTTACTTTTTTACTTTGGTTTCATCGCCCCAATCGTTTAGTTAAGAAACGTTTGATATCTCAGACCATTACATGCGGATCTTGGGGATACAACATGAAGATCGACGGCTCAGAATACAATGGACGCATTCGTCATAAAATTCTGTAACTTTTTGTGATTAACAAGCCAACAGAATCTCTGGCCCAAAGTTTTACAAACCAACCAGAAGTTTTCTTTGGTTAGATGGTTTTTTTCGTTTTGTTTACGAAATAGTAAATCATTATATTTATTAAGAGGTAATTAGATTCATTTTTCAATTATGTTATTAAATATTTTCGATTCTATTATATTTCATGATCTTATATTTTTGTTTTTGTTTTTATCAATATCTTATGGAATTGGTTTACCAAAAGAGTTATATAATACTCCATCTTTTTCAAAATATAAAATGTTTTAGCTCATATCACGCAATTAAAAAGTTTTTTTCTTTTAAAAAAATACCATTTAATATATAAAATAAAATAAATTTACTTAATTATGAAAAAACTGTAAAATATTATTGATCACACAAGATTCAAGTAAAAAGTTACCTGAAAATATGAAATCATCTTATATTTTGAAACAAGAAAAACACTTCAAAACATCTTATATATTGAAACAGAAAGAGTATGATTCTGTTGTTTTAATGGAAAACTATATTCCTTTCGAAGAGTTATAGAATTTGTAAGAAATCTCATGTGATAGAAAAACCTTACGAAAAATCCTTGTGTGATAAGGATTTGTTACAATCAAAGTATTTGTGGAATACTGGGTTTGGCATTTTGTCTGATGGATTTTTTCGGTCTATTGGAACTATAGATGGCGAAAAGCAGATGATTTTGTAATGGAAATCATGTTTCAAGCATGTTATCGTCGGGTATATAAATGTGGAATTGCAATATCTTCTTAGTGTATACACGATCTCTTAAAGTATGTGTGTAAAGAGTGAGGATCGAATTTTATGAGTATATATGAATGCAGCGAGGAGGTGACTTCAAAACAAAATGCATTTAGTTTTAGTTCGTATCTAATAATGAATGTAATAAATTTTGTGAGTAGTGAGATATAAAATTTACGTTCTCATTGATTTGTGTCCGTATAAGTTGTTCGCAATTTGGACTTATTGACGAAGTACGAACTCATAATGTCGACAAGTAAAAATCAAATAATGGACAATGGTCAAGGACATAAAATTAACACATGGCTAGTAAGCCTAGTATTACTGTCGTCTTTGTTTTTAGGGTTTGTACATTTAAAGTCTTTGCTAGACGACAAACAAGATAAAATTATTGCTTCAAGATTGTATTTTATGACCAATAACAAAGCATATACTATACGGTCATACGGACGATCTACGAGTATGACTGTTTTGGACACCTAAGCCCAAAGCCTACTGTTTGTAATAGGATTGCCCATATCTCATATCCAAATTCAAATATGTGTAATCCAAATCGTTTAAAAAAAAAAACTAAAAATACTAGTTACAAGATTGGGCCGGATAACTTGATAGATGGTCCATTAACATAACCCATGAATAATGGGCCTTAAACACAAACCCATGAAAATGGGCCTAACCCAGCCTAAGTCCTAATATCGATTAACATGGATAAGGTTAGTTAAAGCTTGGATCGTGATTAACATGCCCTATAACAAGGCAACATATATCGACGACGTTTGATCATGAATTTCATTTTGCGGAAGAAAATTACGATTTGCGTTAGATCCATTTGTTCCAATTAGAGCAAATTGATATAACAATAATAGATACTCCCTCTGTTTCATAATATAAAATGTTTTAGAGGTTTTTTGTGTTTCAAAATATAATTTGTTCTCACATTTTTTTGTAATTTTTTACTTTATTGTATATTGTATGATCCATAGTAGGCTGCAGTTTTTTTATTATTGGCTAAATTATTTTTGTTTATATACTCCCTCTGTTATAAAAAAATATTGATGTTTTAGTAACTTTATTTTGCATCACAAAGATTGATTTCAACTTTTTTTTATTTTATTTTTTATTGATAAATTATAAACTTCAAGATGTAATGATTGAAAATGATTTATTTCAACTATAATAAGATTGGTTCATAACTATTAGAATATTCTTTTGGTGAGAAAAATAAAGTATTTAGAAATGGTAATCTTTATTTTTCTTAATTTGTGTTAAAACTTCTAAACATCAATTTTTTTAAACAAAGAATACTAAATAAAAATTTTAGAACACAAGTACCTTTTTAATATAAATGTTTTTATCCAAAACATCTATAAATAGTAGAATAAAATATTCATAGGAACAAAAGCAAAGAGACATTCCTACTACAAACCCTACAGAAAAAGGGAATGAAACAAAAGTTGAAAGCAAAGACTGTGTGGGCCCATTCACACCTCATCTGCAATGATGACGAAACAGAGTGGGAAACCCAAAAAGTTGGCTTTTATTATTTATTTATTATTTTCACTAATTGATAATTACCAAAAAGTGATTATTCACTCTTCTCCCATGCAATACACTCCAAAAGACTAGATAGATAGATAGATCGTTCGTACCCGAACAAAAAATAATAATCAATACATAAAGACACATCGATGTACATTAAAGTCTTTATTCTACGGACTTGTATATCATGTCGTTAAACCTCACTTATCGAATTTCCGTATATTTTCCACCGAATGATACAAATCATTTGCAAAAATTGCTATACTTTTTTAATTGGTTCCCTCTCCATTGTGTTTCTTTTGAATATGTATTTTCATGTTCTTAATTTTATTTTTCGTTAATGGGTTTATGATGCTCTTAATTAATCATATCTTTTGCGATAGATTTAATTATGTAACATCTTGAAATCTATCTACTTTCCTTTATATGATATGAAAATTAGTGGCATAGATATTGTACCTCATGATTAGCTTAGTCATAACCAACCAAATTATGAAATGATGATTTTTGTTTTGTTATTATAAGCGTGGATAACATGCTCATTAGTAGAATATTAACTACTTAAATTAAAACACCACTCGAACTAGTTAGAGAACAGAGGAAAAGAAAGAAAAAGAAAACTATGGTAAAGATAATGAGAGAAAACAAATTTGAAAACAGAATCTACTATCTTTTCTTCTTTTTTTGTTGTGTAGAATTTTTTAGGGTGTGATACAAAGTGATGGGTTTTAGACTAGCAAAGAGAATCCATGTTGGGTGCTTCAAAAGGCGAGCCATCAAAAAGAGGGGAGAGAGAGAATATTTTCACTAAGTGTAGGCTTTGGTGTATGTGAAATGTCTTTGTGTTTTTTGGTAAATTGTTGTGTCAGCTTGATAGGGCACGCGTTTGTTTCAAACTCCCAAGAAATTAAAAAGAAAAAGAAGAAGAGGACATTTGTCACATTGCTCTCTCTTTCTATCGTGATAACATATACTGATCAGGAGAGCTGAAACCTTCTGTTTGAAACAGAAGGTTTGATTCCCCATGCATGTGATTGGATCCTTCTACCTGACTCAGCGAGTTTGATTCTCCACTCATTCACGTTTCCTCCCTCTTTGGCCTCTTCCTACATTTTTTTTTTCTCCTTTCTTCAATATATTTATACTTAGCTCAATCCTATAAAGTGTCATTATCCAAATTAACTCAGACTGCTATCTACAGATATACTCTTAATAGATTCAATTGGGATTGAGACGTTGAGTCTCTTTCGTAACTCGTAAGCATGGGATTCTATATTCATCTAGATATTTTTATATGAGAAGTTTTATGTTCTTGATGACTCGTATTTTTTTACAAGTCACGAGAAAAAGTTTTATGTTCTTGACTCGTATTTTTTTACAAGTCACGAGCAAAGTATTAAACTTGAATTCTTTTATTCTAAATGTAGCGGGCTCAAACTTATATCAAAATTAATTAATTAAAAGATGTTACTTAGTGTTAATGCCTATAAGTCTAGATAGGTTTGTGCTGGTTGGCTTATACATCTCAAAAGAAAACAAAAGCGAAGATACGTATTAAACCTTTTCTTGATACGATGCAAAATCCAATGATTTTTATAAATAAATAAATAAAAAGGATAAACGTTATTTTATCCCTTAATAAAACCAATGAAGCAAAAACATATGAAGAAGTGTGGGAAAAAAAAAACACTTTTTTGACTGCAATAGTGGAATGTACACAATACAATAGTCACTTTTTGCACTTAATAAAATGGCATGTAGAATCCCTTTTTTCTTGCCTCAAAGTTACAGCCAGATGTTTTTTACCAGAACCTACTAACTAAATTAGATTCATGTCTATTTAGCCGTTTTCTTGTCACCCTCCACTTGGTTTACCACAAATTGTTTTTCTTTTTATTTTAATTTTTCAGTTTTTACTTTTTACTCAAAATGATACCTCAAAAGTAGTAGAATACAGTATCTTACGTTTCAAAAAGAAACGATTTTCTCTGTTCAGGGTAAGCAAAAATATTTAGGGTGGACTAAAGGCGAGACGTTTTTAGATGGGTATCACAAATGTAAGTTACCATTCAACAATAATTTATGTTAACGTACGTATTCTAAATTTAATAATCAGATATATTATGAACAGAAAAAACGTTCCATTTTATGAAGAAAAACAAGTGAAAAATTATCAAAATTGATGTATTTTTCTGTGTATTGCTATTTTACAAGTGACATTTTGCATTTTGAATATTTATTTACTATTATTATTTTGAAATAGTGATGTCCAGATAAATTGCTTTTATTGTGTTTGTAAATTAATTTTTTTTGAATTATTTTTATATTTTTAAAATTTCACATAAATAAATGATAAAATTATGCAATTATTTAGAAAAAATTATATGTTTTAATAAATTTATTATTTTGTTTTGAAAACAAA
>VBRH01000166.1:285109-304371 GCA_014578085.1 Cardamine resedifolia | reverse complement strand
ATTTTATTACATAATATTTTTATATTTTTATTATTCAAACCGTTTGTTATATTGTTTACCATTCAACATGTATTTTAAACCGTCGGATCCGCATTTTTTCTACTTGATCCACCTAATACGCTAAATCTACACTTAATCCGCTTAATCTGTTTGATCCGTTTGAACCGCACCGCTTAATCTGTTTGATCCATTTGAGCCGCACCGTCTAATCTGCTTTCACTATTTGGACCCTTAGGTTGAAAACTCTAAATATGTTAAGATCAAAACAAGGTTATTATAATTGAAGATAGATGTCTAGGATATATATATATATATATTAAAATGAAGATTAGTAATCTGTACAAAGACATGACTTGTTTCGTATAAATAACTTGACAAAAAATTATCTGACAATAACACTTATAAGAGAATAGCACTTCTTTTTTTTATTTGATAAAAAATTAGCACACGCCATAGGTAAAATCAATATTTGATTTCGTGGGCACCATAGAAGAAAGACATTAACTCTATTATATTCGGAAATTCATTTTTGAAATGCTTTTGTTTTGTGTAAGCTGTCATGTATTTTGTCATGTCGGGTATTTCCTGTGTAATCAGTAATCACCAACAAACTATAATTACAACTTTAAAATAAATACATATATTATATATATATGGTCTTTGGAAAGTTTCACCTATGCATTCACTATTTACGTAGGCATGCTTTTTTGAGTCACGTCAATCATTTACAAACTTTAGCATCTGAAAACGATTAATGTTTGGGTAAATAAAGTTACCTGAACATATGAATCAGAGCTTCTGCAATATTGAATAAAATGTAGGCATCGCGAATATTAATGAAAACAATCTCAATCAAACAAAATTACACCTTGAAGTTAGTTTAAAAGAAACTATCCATCGAAAATTTCGTCGTTAATGACAAAAACAATTTGGTCAGAATCAAAATTATCTCAACTGAAACTAATATACAAAATGTGATAAAATAAAAAAACCAATATATTTCAGCTACACTAATACATTATGTCCAGAAATTTTAATGCATATGTACTTATGAACACTATACTATTCATCCAAAAATTATGAACTTGCGATCCGTATGAGATAAGAAACGAATATGAGTGCCTAATATTTTTGGTTTTGTTTGTTTTTGTTCCCCCTCTATACAACGCAGCTATGATAATATTGTTTTCAGACAAATAATAATTTAAGATTACAAATATTGGATTGGCTTTTATATACGGTTTAACAAATTAAATTAAAAGATGCAGAGACATAAACAAATGGTAATTTCTCCATGCCTCGAATCTGTCACCATTTGAGATTAGAAGCGTCGTAGATATACACGAGTATGTTAAATTCAACTGTCTCTATATGTAAGCTTTCTTCCATCAAATCAATTATAAAAGCTTACATAGAATCTGACAATGCTCAGAAGATATATTCATTTATATTCTTGTTGTACAAATTTGTTTGGTGTTTTTGGTTATATGATATATCTATTGATATTTGTAATAAATATTATAATGCCTTGATCCATCAATTATAAGTATATAGAAAGTGTTAAACTACACTGCTATGCATTGAAATCATATGACAGATTATCAACGATGGAAACACTCTTGATCAAATGTAAGGTTTCGAAAGAAAAATAAAAGGGAAAGAAAGAAACTCTTTTTCTTGATTAAACAGAGAGTTTGGAGAAATGAAGAATAAGCAGTTGGGCTACACAGAAGAATGCATGTTCAACAAATGCTCATCGCAGATCATCATCATCGACACCCTCGGTAATACATGAGAACAAAATCAACCAAAAACAATTGCACAATCATGACATCATGAGTACATGATGCGCCTACAAAAAACCGTTAGACGATTCTTTGCAAAGGCATAGCATAGAAACACACTACTGTATTAAAAATAATTTTTTAAAAAAAAATACTGAGCTTTTTCTATTTATAAATCAATTGTTCATTTTTGGTATATAAATTCACGTATTATGATTATATATAAAAAAAAACATAATCACTAATATTACTGTTGGAAAACATCTTAGTCATTTTTTGTTTTTCTTTCTTTTTGTTGATGGGCTTGAAACATGAATCGTAGTATAATTAACATTACAATTGCGTAATTCAAAATTAATCTACATTTCATCTTAAGAATTCAGACTAAAATAACGAGTTTTTTTGGGGTACTTTTACCATATTCAACTTTGTATATTAAAATTGAAATATCATTTGATTATCAAACCAAAAGAGTAAAAGGTCGTCAAGAACATGTTCTTTCTTGCGCTTATAGTTTTACTTTTAATTAATTGTCTTTTTCTTTTTAATCCTTTTAAGTCTGTTTTGGAGTATCTCAGGATTCTCAGCTATTCTCAAAAGATCAAACCCTCTTTTTGATCCGGTGGGTTCCTTTGTAGACTCAATTTTTATAAAAGCTTGATCGATCGAGATTCATGCTTCATTGGGATTAGGGAAGAAAGAGAGAGTTATGATGATTAACTTCTTTATCTTTTCCATGCAAAAGAAGAAAGCATTAACATTTGAAAAAAAGGCAAGGAAAATAATTCACACTTTTTTTTTGCCTTTTTTTTCTCTCTTCGATTAACCTTCTTTCTTTACTTTATTTTTTTCCCTTCTCCTTTAATACTTTAATGATCACTCTCTCTCCTTTAGATCCGATGAACACCAAAAAGCCCTTTTTCATACAAAATTAAGAGTTAATTGGCAATATGAGTACATATTTTGAAAATAATAAGAAAATAGGATTGATCACTATTTATAATTAGTGGAATATATGGTTACTGTTCTCTTCTAGTAGGTTTCACCTAATAGGGGTTTAGCCTAGTTAAAAGACAAAAATGCCTCAAACATTTGATTGTTGGTGAGATCCGCTGAGAGACAAAGAGTATTTCAATAATACTTTGTACACCATCACGTTTCATACACCGAGTCGTATTGTACACCAAGTTACATCGTACACCATCTCGCTTTGTACACCGACTCGTCTCGTACACCGTTTTTTCTCTTATACTAATTCGGATAATGTTAAATTTCTATTTTTTAATTTTTATTAACGAATCTAAAGAGTATATAATTTTGTTATATTTTACAAATTTGCAACACCATATTATACACCAGTATCTAAACAGTATAAGTGTACGTGCGAGTGAGTGTATTTATTGGTTGTACAAGTTTACGGTATACAAAAAGGTCTCAGGTATACATTGGTGTGGTGTACATGTTTGTGGTGTACATATAGTAATGAGGTACAAAATGGTGTACAAGTTGATGTTATGCATGGTGTACAAAACAGTATACACAATGTATATATGTATATCATGGTTTATACCTCCTGCATATACCATATGAATTATAAAAAATCGTTTCATCACTTGATTAGTAAAATAAAACACTCTCTTCAATAATATTTTGTAAACTGACTCGTCTCGTACTCTGAGTTATCTTGTACACCAAGTCGCATTGTATACCGATTTTCTTTATATACCGACTCATCTTGTACACCAAATCGACTTATACACGGATGTATATTGTTTTGTGGTGTACATGTTTGCGGTGAACAAGATGTTGTTAGTTAGGATGTACAAGTTATGAATGTACAATTTATTGAGTACAACAATGTCCCGGATGCACATAATTTTTATGGTGTACATGGTTGTGGTGCACGTGTAGAGACTGATACACTAATGAGTCTAATGTTTAATAATGTATAAATAAAATAATATAAATAATATATACAAGATTATGGTTATAACGGTGTACAAAGATAATGTACGAAACGGTAGACAGAGAAATTTGTAGATGTACATAAATAATGTGCAGAAGACAGTGTACATGAAAATGTATAGGTATAAAGAGATGGTGTACATAGTAGATATACAAATATAATGTATAAAAAGATTTTTGGTTGTATATATATACAAAATGGGTCTTCATACATTCATAAAATTATGTAAATAGGTATTTCACATAAGAATTGAAAGAAAAAAAAGAGAAAGAGGGAAAGAAAGATGTCGGAAAGAAAGGAAAAAAAAATAAAAAAAAATAAAAACAATGTATGAGAAGTAATTATATGAAAATATCAAATGGGTTTTAGTAAAATTCACTCCATCCAAAAGTTAACCTCACCTCTTTCACCAATTTTAAATAGTAAAATACCTATTTTCACAATATCTTTTAAAAAAGTACCCATTCTACAATGAGACCCTAAAATTAACATGCGTTTTCCTTCATTCTAATTTCATATTTATAGATTCTTAGACCTAATCTCTTTATGGATAATTCATTTTATTAGTCGCTTGCACGAAATTAATGTGTAGTTATTTGGTTCGCAGCTATACGTAAGTATAAAATACATACTTTTAAACTTTCACTATTGAAAAATGAGTAGTGTTTTTTATTTTTTTTGTTAAAAAGCTTAAAATGAGTTACATTTACTATTTTGCAACATTTTTTTTTTTTGTATATGTACAAATAAATTGAAACAGATAGAATATGTAAAATGAATAATGTTAAGCACGTAAAAGTTCTATCATAAATGACAATAATCGGCTAGTCTTGCGAGACAATTTGATTCAGATCCATACTTGGAATAGTACCACCATAATTCTTTTATCTTTTGCATTGATTGATAAACGCGGTAACCTTTAACAAAAAGAGTAATGTGTTAAACCCACGTTTAAAGTTAATTTTAAGATGTGTCAACACTTTAATTAAAGTTGAATTTTGACTGCATCAGTGTTAATCAATTTTTAATTAAGTAAAATAATTAATCAACAACAAACATTTATAGAATTAAACAAAATTAGCCATACATGTTTTTAGTGATATATAACTATTTTTAGTTAATTTTATTTATATAATTATACATAAATATTAAGTGTATAGGGATGGGGCTAGAAATTTTGTGTTTAGATTTCTTAAAAGGAAAATGTTCATAAAACAGAAAGATTGTCATTTATAGTGTGCGCAGTTACGTGGTTTAATTATGTAAATTAGCAAAACAAAAAAACCCTTTATGAAAATATATTTTTGTGAATTATATACATCGGAAGAAAACAAAACCGGTATTATCTAATTAACATATATTACATACGCTTCAAATTAGTTATCGTTTTAAAAGTTAAATTTTGTTTCAAATGAGTTGTTGTTTTATGTTTTCAATACAAAATTTTGATATATTTTCCATTTTATCCTTATTATTTTACCTTATTGATTAATGATATCAAATAAAACAATACATTAATAAATAATAAAATAAAAAATTAAATATTTTTAATATATATGAAAATCTTAAACGACAATTAATATGAAAAAGATAAAATAATATATATTTATTTTGAACATAAAAGTTTCAACATGGATATCTAGCTAACCAATTAAGTAAGACAATTTTACATTCTATTTCTTAGTTAAAACAAAAATATGTTAGCTCTTTTCCAAAAATAAATAAATATCGTTTAGCTAGATATGCATGTTGTTGCCCTCATAAGAAGTAAGTAATAAAATATATATTACAGAAAATTAAAGGTGCGCCTTTTATTCGTTAACGAGATTAAAAACATTAGTGGAACCGTATAAAATGGAACATAAAGTTATGTGCTTTCATTTTCACTCCCACACATATTTCACTCTTTTTAAAAAGGGAAAGGAAAAAATATTTTTCGTTGCCATTTAATTTTTCTTGTCAATCCAACCAAAAACAATCAATAAACCGTGTTTATTTCGCATCACTGGTTTGATCATTACCCTAACTATACATAAACGTGTTTTTAACTTTCAAACTCTTTTCTTATATTCTCTTCGTCCCACAAATATGAATGTTTTGAAATTTTTACACATTTTTAAAATAAATTTCAAATATCAAATATATCCTCCCTATAATATTCTTATTTCAAAAAAAAAAAAATTTATTACTATATTATTATATTTAATTATTAAGGTTAAAACGGATAAACAACCAAACAATTCTACTGGAAACATAGAACTTTTATCTTTGTAAAAATATATAAAACATTCATCTTTTAAGAACTTAAAGAGCACTACTCATTTCGTTTCTCAAAGAATGTCATTCTCACATATTTCATACAAATTAAAAAAATATGTAAATTTCTTTTATACTCTTTATTAATACATTAGATAACTTTCTCTTTTTAATCAATAAATTGAAATAATATATACAAAACTGAGATTTAATTAAAAATCTGCACTAAAAATATAAAACGAGTGAAACATAAATTAAGTGTCATTCTGACACTTAAAAAAAAATGAAGAGAATATTGATTACGATATATACTCCGTCTATTTCAATTATTTATAGTTTAAAGATTTTGCACACTAATTAATAAAATAAATAAAATATCTAATATAATGGTTTATTTCAATTGTTTACTAACAAGAGATGAAACACTATTTAATACAAATGTAGAAAAATAAAGTAAGGGCAATCTTTATCTAGAATACAAGTGATGAAATCACTTATTTTGTAACAATTTTTTTTTTAACTACAAATAAAATGAAATCGATGGAATATATATATTTAAAAAATATTTGCAATGTTTGAAGTAGTTTCAATCTCAGGTTTTGTTAAATGTTGATTTTTCATTCTACACCTGCACGCAGTTAGAAAGAATTTTTTCTTTTTCTTATTTTTGTGTGAATCTCCAAGTTTGATTTTTTTTGGGGGCAAACCACATCCAAGTTTGATAGTATGTTACAACTCCGTCTAAATAACAAACATAAACGATAATGGTCATAACCAACAAAAAAGACAATAATGGTCAAAAGCACTATAAATTCACGGAATCGATTTTGACAACTCATGGGGTTTTAGTCTAACGATTGTATTGCATATAGTGATTGATATCAAACTTAGTATATATTTCGGTTTTCAATGAAGTTGCTACTATATCTTAAATTATAAATTAAATAATAAATTCAAGATGCATTTGCAATGATGGGGTTATCTTTATATTCCAACTATTGTTGGAAATATGTAAGGCAAAATGCAAACCAAATCATTAGAACTCCAAAACTTTGCCACTTTAGCTCCTTATCAGTATTAAAGAAAACATCATTTGCATTTTTCTTCATCAAACTTTCTCTAAAAGTATATACTTTCCTTGCAAATAGAGTAGTCTCAATTAATTAATGTTTATATTTGGTCCTTTTTTCACTTCATGGGTCGTAAGTGAATATTATTCCCCAATGATTTGGACTCTCTCTACCATAATTAGACCCTTCTTGGCTTCTTTGATTACACAAAGTTAAAAGCTATGATCACTACACTAAACTAAGAGCAAAGTAGTGCTCCAATATTCATTAGCTTATAGCTATATCATGTAAAACCAAAATCTTTATCCTTTTCTCTTTGTCTTTTTTATTTTATTTTTATTTTCTTAATGTAACATTTTCTGTGTTTGCTATCAATCATAAGGTTTATAATCTACAAACTAAATAATTTAGCATAAAGCAACCCTGAATGGGTGTTACTTTTTGTATGATTTAATTTCAACTCTAGACGAGATTTTTGACTTTTAACGTTATAAAACGAGAGCGAGAATGATATCACAAAACATGTCTTGATTATATGCATTTGTAATGAATTCTGATAGATTAAAGTTCTTCCGCATGCAGTGGTAAGCTTTTTTTTGTTGTTGCTATATTTGTTTTCGTCTTTCTGATGATCGGAAAATCCAAGATAAAACCCACATCTATCCTTAAAACCTTTTCAAAACACAGTATAGTTACCAATTAACGTGTTTTCAAGTCGTAGTGATCAAAATCTGAAAGACCATTCATAGCACCTCTATCTTTGTATTTTTTTCACATCTAGCTCACGACCAATCTCTGGATTGGGGCTTGTCACGACTTAAGAGTATCCATTGCCAATATTTAGCTACAGATCCGAACAATGGCGACACCACCATTGATAAGTATACCCATTTTGTTGGTACTTGGTCGTATAGAATTACTGGTTTTTAGGATTATACATTAATGGCTTAACGGCCACAGAATTCTATAGCTAACGGTAGCTACAATAGTCACATATTATAAGTACGAAACTATGGTTAAAGTGACTACGATTTGAACGTGTAGCCAGTGTCCATGAAAGAGTTGTGGCTAAATCCGTTGTAAGTAGCCACGAAGGGGACCTATGGCCAAGGCCTAACACTACGCCACCGATTGCCGCAAATCGTATGTATGTGACAGCAACGGATTTGTGTATGTGGCCGTCTGCGAGTCTGTGACTAAATACAAAATAAACACAGATGTTAACTTTTTGCCACGGAAAATCTAAAAATATAACTAACTTTTCTTGCATATATAAGAATTGATGACAAAACTAATATATAGTATTTCATAAGGAGCGAATTCTCGTAACATAGAATCCTAAAAAATAGATCCCTTAATTGTGAGCCGTTTTAAATTTACTTTCACTTTTAAGTGTTTTGAAGACCCATCCGAAGATGGAAAATGCAGCAAAAACTTGTTTGTAATGAAGAACGTACGTCTTTGAGAAGTAACAGAAACCAAACATTAATCATCAAATCTTTATCAATCCGTTTCATTTTTTTTTTGGTGTAAGTTATTTTATCGGTCAAACAACATTTGCATGGTGGGGTTAACCACAAAGTCCTTTAACCACGTGGTTTTAAACTAAATTACATAATTATACACATGGATAAAGATATATATGTTGAGGTAGAGAATATAATAAAGCCCTTTTACCATGAGGTTTCTTTTTCAAATTTTGACCCAAAAGAGATTCAATAAGATCCGATATATAGATGCGATATGTATATTGCTGTGAAATAAAGCCAGAGTGGCTAGTGGACGATAGTGTGCTTGCACAATAGTCGAGAGAAAATACACATTATTTGATTTTAAGGAGTCTATATATGAACACCATGATCAACCGAATAATAATTAAAAAAAACCTCAATTTCTAGTAATTTTACCAATACTCATTCAAATTCAAGATTGATCCCTAATTTGCTAGCTTGTTTAGTAATTACATTTTTATTTGAATGTCCTTATATTAAATAAAATTATTTAGGCTAGTTATAAGACATGGAACTAGTTATAAAAATTTGATAATAATAAGACATGGAACGGCTATCCTAATCCTATCAATGAAATGAACCACCGGACTAAAACTATATAACTGAAACTTGAAACTTCAATGGAGTTTTTGTAATGATGATAACAAGGGCTTTGACCATTCTACAATACAAAATTATACTACCTCCATTTCATAATATAAGATGATTTAGCCAAAACATACATATTAAGAACGTTATTTTTATTCTAAAATTTTTTATTTAATATATAAACAAAAATAATTTAACTAATCATTAAAAAAAACAGCATGCTATTATTGGTTACACAATATTCAATAAAATTAAAGAATACATATAAATTTGAAAATATTTTATATTTTAAAACAAAAAAAACTCTAAAACATGTTATATGACAATACAATTCATTTATGAATGTTTGGTGAGACGTGAGAGATTTTCGCATGCAAACCTATCAAATGTGGGCAAGCAAGAGATTGCTTGAAATAGACCAATCCTCCAGCGATATGCGGGCAACCATTTGAACCTTGGTCCCCTTAGCCGCTTTTTCTATCAAAATCTTTTATTTCAAGAAATCAATCATTCAATTTTTTTTTTCAAATCAATAATTATTAAGAATTTTCTGGAAAAAATATTAATATTTATAATTATAGTCGTTAGTTCGTCATTACCAATATGCAAAGTTCGAAACATGTAGTTAACAAAGATAATTCTAAAGCCATTTTTGGGCGGCATTCTTAATTTTGCTTCTTTTTATAGTTCTTTTAGTAGTGGGAAAAAGGAAGAATTAAAGTGGGTTGTTGGGATTTTTAAAGTAAAAAATTGTTGGGAATTTTATCTCGAACTACTCTAAATATATGCTCCATCCTTTTCTTGAAATTGTATGTTTGGTAATTTTCACACAGTAATTATTTACAATACAAATTTAATACCCCTTATGTTCCATCGTATAAGTTGTTTAAGTTTTTATTTGTTTTTTTATTTATTTTATTAGATATTTTATCAATTTCTATACAAACTTTAAATGTATTAGATATTTTATGATCATTTATTTTCTACCGTCTTCTTTGTGATTGGTTGAATTGATTTAAATCAAAATATTAAATAATATTTTTGTAAAGAATAATAAATTTCATAATATTCAAGTTTTTAGTCAAAATAATCTTATAAATGAAATAGAGGGAATAGTACTCTATTAGTCAAAATATAGATTTTACATAAAATTTAACCGGAAGAGAAAAAAAAACGGTAGAAATAATGTGACCGAGGTATTCTAAGTTAAAGATTAACCGGAAGGAAAAAAAAAATAGTGTGATCGGGGGCATTCTAACTCATAAAAGATATTCACTTCGTTCATTAAAAATAGATGTTTTAGATTTTTTACACATTTTAAGACCAAATTTAAAATACTGAACATACCCTCATTATAATGTTGTTATTTCAAAATAGTATTTCTCTTTCTTTATTTAATTAGTAATTAGTAAATATAAAATTGATAAACAACTAAAAAAATTACATTGAAAACACAAAACTTACATCTTTGTGAAAAAAAAAACATAAAACATCTATCTTTAAGAAATGGAGAGAGTATTAAATGTTTTCCACCATTTATACCTAAAATGAAAATTAGTTAAATTAATTTGAACCGAAACTTGTAAATTACTCAAGAAAATGCAGTTGATATATTCCATGTATCCAAAGACACTAAAAATACCAAACACCTTTCACTTAAGACCAAACTTGATTGAAGTTTTTTATAAGTAAATAAATGATTTTGTGATATAAACAAAAGAGAGAGAGATGAGACAGAAGGTTGCTTTTGCAGTATTCCGGGAATGAAATGCTGTCTCTCTCCTAGGATTGGCGTGAGAGAAAGAGAGAGTCCATTCCTCTCCTTTGTCCTTCTTGTAATTAATTGGTTTTCACTATTCCAATAAAATGATACTTTTCAAAGTAAATATTTGCATTGTAATATTGCCTTTATTGGAGATTAAACAAATAAGACTCTAAATAACCTTTTTAGGACCAACCTAAGATATTCATAAAAAGATCAAGAAGATCTTTGTTGGTCACTCCTACGCACATCAATGCAAAAAGATAAATGAAAATTATTTTACAATGTTAATTTAACCCATACATTATAAAAATACATTTTGTTTGCATGATAAAACCCAAACTCGAATCTGCATAAATATTCGAACGGATATGATATGTTTGGTAGTTTGGTTTTCGATTAGGATAATAAATCCAAATGAATACCCAAAGAAATCCAAAGAACCTAAGCCTCTACTACCTCCTATTATTTACTGTTGTTGTCGGTTTCATTTCCCATTCTCCATTATTTTTTATATATCATATTTTTTGGATTATCGGAATTGTTTAGATTCTTGATGTAAAAGAAATAAAATTTATTTTTGGATTAGCAAGCGGTTTAGGTAAATTTGGGTTAAAAATTGATCCATACCCCAAAATATTGGATATAACTATATGACCCAAATTCGGAAGGATTCAACCAAAAAATTATAAATATCCAAATGGAAGTTATACCATGGTCCTAAAATTCGAAAAATCTGAAACTAACCCGAACAAATATCCAAACGTTCATTATTGATATTAGTTAAATGCAGGTGTTTCAACGGGTCTCAATATTTTTATAGAAAAAAGGAAATGTAAACCTTTTTTAATAAAAGAATGTTAAGTTACGTTCTTTATCAAAAAATAAATAAATGAATGTTAAGTTTTCCTCTGAAAATTATTAACCACATATGTATTTTACTTCTTATAAATTAATATCAGCGGTTGGGCATATATATTAGTGTGTAAATTACATATGAGAAAGGACAGCTTTTTATGCTCTTATTCCCTAATAATTACCAAAATTAAAGTATATATGATGAGTACACTGAAGCTGCACTATAACTCTAAACTAGTAAGTGAGAAAAAAAGAAAGACAAAAAAGTTGAGTGAAATGCAAAAATCAAAAGCATACAAAAGCTGCTCATTTGTCCAAAAAGAAACCCATCATAAAGTAAAAGCATTATGAGATCAAAACGCTTTAAATATAAAATAACTTTTAAAAAACAATTCAAAAAAAATTCAAGAAGAGGAACAGAAAACACACATGAAATAAGTATAAAACAACCAAGTTTGGTCTAATTTCCTTATCTGTCTAAAAACTCTCTTAAACCTTTCTCTCTCCATTTTCTTTTCTCTTACTTATCTTCTTCTTCTCTAAGGACTTTTTAAAGATCTATTACTCTCTTCTCTCATTTCTTGAGTTCTCCCTCAAGAGTCTTCTTCAGTCTTCAAACATAAGAAAGGAAGTTTTTTTTGTTTCGTTCTGTTTTCTTTCACTTGGGGTTTATCTATTTGGGGGGTGGTGGTTAAAGGAGGAACCTTTGGGATTGGATTAGAAGTTTTTCAGTGAAATCAGAAAGCTTTCAAGAGAGGTTTTTCAATTTCAAAACGTGGGGGTGGGGGGTTAGGGTTAGGGTTTACAAGTTATGCGAACAGGTGGTTATACGATTCAACAGACACTCACTACAGAGGCTGCTTCTGTTTTGAAGCACTCTCTCACTTTAGCTAGGAGAAGAGGCCATGCTCAGGTCTTCCACTTTTCTAATAAAATGTTTTAAAATTTTGATCTTTTTTTATGTTTATTAATGGAAAAGTTTTTGTTTTTTTTTTCAGGTCACTCCTCTCCATGTTGCAGCTACATTATTGTCATCAAGGACAAGTCTATTGAGAAGGGCTTGCATCAAATCTCACCCTGGTTTTTCAACTAATTACCAGTTTGCCCCTTCTCGTCTTCATCATCACCATAACCAAAACCATCCTCTTCAATGCAGAGCTCTAGAGCTTTGTTTCAATGTCGCACTCAACAGGCTTCCCACTGTTCCTGGTCCTATGTTTCATGGTCAGCCTTCTCTCGCAAACGCTCTCGTCGCTGCACTCAAAAGAGCTCAAGCTCACCAGAGACGAGGCTGTATCGAGCAACAACAACAACAGCAAACGCAAACGCAGCCTCAAACGCAGCAAACACAGTTGTTAGCAGTCAAAGTGGAGCTTGAGCAGTTAGTTATATCCATTCTTGATGACCCGAGTGTGAGTCGGGTCATGAGAGAAGCTGGATTTAACAGCACCGCCGTGAAAAACTGTGTCGAGGATTGCTCCGTTTCCTCCGTCTTCTACGGCGGCTCCGTTGTCGGAGTTTTCTCTTCTCCAAACTCTCCCGATCAACAACAACACCACAACAACATCAACCGATTTCACCACTACCAAAACCCTAAAGATTTCAATTTTATAAATCCTAACTTCCCTTTATGGCAAACCCATTTCTTAAACCAATCTCCCGACCAAAACCCACTACTAATATCCTCCTCTCATCATCTTCATCAACACCGCCTGAGAGAAATCGATTTGAAACTCGTCGTTGATGTCCTTCTGAGGAAGAAAACGAAGAAGAAAAACCCAGTGATCGTCGGAGACTCAGTTTCGTTCACGGAAGGTTTCGTTTCAGAGCTAATGGCAAAGCTAGAGAGAGGAGAAATAGACCAAACCGGTGATTTAAAGCAAACCCATTTCGTCAAGTTTCAGTTTTCACCAATGGCGTCGAAGTTTATGAGAAGAGAAGACGTGGAGACGAACATAAAAGAGTTAAGGAAGAAAGTCATCTCTCTCACGACGAGTGGCAAAAACGTTATAATCTTCACTGGTGACTTAAAGTGGACTATCAGAGAGATTGCTAATACCAACAATGGCGGAGTCAATGAGATTTCTTCGTCTTACAGTCCTTTGGATCATCTAGTTGAAGAAATGGGGAAACTAATCGCAGAATATAACGACGAATTAGACGATGATGGTAGTAAAACCAGAAGGGTTTGGGTAATGGGAACAGCGTCATTTCAGACATACATGAGATGTCAAATGAGACAACCATCGCTAGAGACACTGTGGGCTCTTCATCCTGTCTCTGTCCCTTCTTCTGCTAATCTTGGCTTAAGCCTTCATGCGACAAGGTAAACTCTTTTTCTTACTTTTTACCATTAATTACTCTAAAAGTAAAAAACAGAAAAACAAAAATCAGTCTTTTTTTTCACGAAAAGTGAAAGCTTTTTGTGATGTTGGTCAAAAAGGGATTGCGTAGATAGTGACACTAGCTATTATATCTATGTTAAACTTACAAAAAAATCGAATCTTTGTGTCCAGTTTCAAAAATAATTATTTGATAATATAGTTTTTGAAAATGTTGTGTTTTTTGCAGAGTTTTACTTGAAAATGGTCCCTTTAGAGTCTGTCTTTGTACTCTGACTTAATCAGATCAGTGTTTCATTGAAGCCAAAACCCTCTGTGTCCATGCCTGTCCATTCACACATATACAGTCTCATTAATAATAATATATGCATATTTGTTTAAATTGGACCCACATAGGAGTCCACCTAAACTGTGCATAAAGGTAGGTAAAATAATGGAGATACTAAACTTTATATCCGTTCAGAATTTTTGGATATTACAATTTCAAGATCTGGAGATATAGCTAGTAACGGATTCGAAATATATTGAGACTATTTTGATTATAATTAGGTGCCGTGCCCATAATATTCAATGGTCATTACTTGTAGACAAATTAATTTGAAAACATCGTAGAGAATATTTCCTGCAAAAAGAAGATAATAAAGCTTGAAACTTTTGAATATTTATGTTTATGTTTTTTTTGTCTTGTAGCATTGTGTGGACGCTTTTACCCTTTTGACCTCTTTGGTTAATTAGTCTCAAGTTTTCTTTTATGGTCTGAAAGCTAAGAGACCGTCCTATATTAGGGAAACAGCTTGTCTTCTTGTTTACAGAACTCCTTTTACAACAATCCAAAATCTCTTTTTTACTTTATTGTTTGTTTCTCAGACGTTATTTACAAAGAATGCCACTGATTTATCTTTTTTTTTTTTTTTACCGTTTGTTTATTGCAGTGGACATGATGCAAGGAACACGAGTAATGTTAACGCAACAAAGTCCTTTTCCGGTTATAATAAAGCTGACGCAGAAGAGACAATAAGCTCTGTTCTAAGTTGTTGTCCTGAGTGTGTTTCTAGCTTTGAGAGAGAAGCTAATGCCCTTAAAGCTAATCAAGACAAACTTTTGCCTCCTTGGCTCCAATCTCACGATGCAGACAATTCTTCACACAAGGTAGAATATATGAATTTAAAATCCACCAATAAATGATCGATTCAGGGATAAATCAAAGATCTTATTCTCGTGTTTTGATTGTGTTGTAGGAAGAGATAATGGGATTGAGGAGAAAATGGAACAGGTTTTGTGAAAATCTACATAATCGTACAGGACAAATGAGTTTGATGGGCAAAAACTGTTCCTACGGCTTGCCTTATGGATCATCAAACGAGTCTTCAAAATCAGTTTCTTTGATTGATTCGTTGGGTTTAAAGCAGCCGAATCAGCGAGTCACAAACTCGATTGCCAAATTCAGACGTCAGAATTCTTGCACTATTGAGTTTGATTTGGGTGGAAATGAATATGAGAAAGGTGAGTCGATCAATGAAGCTGAAGATGACAACAGAAATGACAAGATCACTCTCGATTTGGGACGTTCTCTGTTTCGATCAGATTCCGTAATAGAGATGAAAAAGAAGATCAATGCTTTGGTCAAAGCTTTGGAGGAGAGTATTCCATGGCAAACTGTGACAATGCGTCTGATCGCTGAGAGTTTAATGGATTGCGTGTCAAAGAAGAAAGATGGTTGGATTATGATTGAGGGCAGGGACACAACTGCGAAGAGGAGATTAGCTCGTACTGTATCTGAATCTGTTTTCGGATCTTTCGAGTCTCTGGTTCATATTGATCTTAAGAAGAAAGGCAACGAGTCAAAGGCCAGCTCGGAAACGCTTCTTGCTTGCGGATTGGAGAATCAAGAGAAAGTTGTCTTCTTGATTGAAGACATCGATTTTGCGGATTCTCGCTTCTTGAAACTCCTTGCTGATCGGATTGAGGAGAATCGGAGGATGAAAACTGGTGTAGATCATCGCCAAGCGATCTTTATATTGACAAAAGAGGATTCAAGCAATGGGAGAAACAGAGACTCTGTTTTGCAAATTGGTTTGGAGGTCGCGGAACAGAGTCCTGGGAGAAAGAGAAAACCGGAATCAGATTTTTCGGTTAGGGAGGGTAAGAATTTTAAAGCGGGAGAGATGGACAGTAATGGATTTTGGATCAAGAAGGAAGCGTTCTCGAGGCAATCGAGCTTCAGTAGCTCTTATCTCGATCTGAACATAAAAGCTGAAGATGAAGAAGGAGAGATCAGTCCGATTTCAAGCGATTTAACCGGAGAGGAAGAGACAGAGATCTCTTTGAGCTATTTCCTAAACCGAATTCAGAACCGGTTTGTCCTAAACAGGTCAAGTGAACCGGGGATCGAAAAGGCAATGATAACAGCGGCTTTCAGGGAGGTATATCCGGAGGGGGAAGAAGGAGGCGGGGTTAGGTTTAGCGTGGAGGATAAGTTAGTGGAGGAGCTTTGCTTCGTTGAAAACGGAGCGTTTGAAAGTTGGTTAAAGGAGGTATTCAAAACAGGGTTACTAACGGTAAAAAAGGGCGGGAAAAAGGATACGGGTGTAATTAGGATGGTGTTTGGGGGTATAGTTGACAACAAAGGATATGGTGGGGGTGTTGGTGGGTACATGGGTACATGTCTTCCGAACAAAGTCCAAGTTTCCAAGTTCGAGTAGATCTTTTTAAGTTTATTTCTTTTGTTTTTTTTTTCTTTCGAATGTAAAATTTCCATTACTAATGTGGGGGTTTGACTGGTGTTTACTTTTTTTCTTTTTTCTTTTTCGAATGTAATATAAATGAATTTTCAATCTGTGAAAAAATGTCCCACATACTAAGTATTTGGTTTGAATCAAGAGAATCTGGAATTGGTTAATCTTATCAACAATTGAGGTAAAAGCATCAAGACCTGAACAAACCTACTGTTTGAAATATTTATTCATACATTGGACTAACAACAAGCTTCTCAAATGCTTTCATTAGCTCCAAGTGTGAAAACAAAAACAGTCTGGGCCGAATGTGAAGCCGAAAAAGCCCAATGGGTTTCAAACGCAACGCAATCAATTTGCGAGTCTGTGATTTGGGAGCGCGATTACGAATTTAGAAAACAAATTTAAGAAAAATCTATGGAACTTTGGCGAAGAAGAAGGGCAAGAGAGAAAATGAGCTCAGCAACAGTAATCGGAAACTGGAAGCACACTGTTCTCTACTTAATCCTAATTGTATTACTTCTCTACTTGATCGAATCCTTAATCTCACACAAATTACACATCAACCATAGCAAAATCCACCTGAAAAAGTCACCGGATCTTCCTCTACGTTTCCGTGACGACGGCACCTTCAAGATCCTCCAGGTCGGTTTTGTCTCTGATTGGCGAAATTCGCTGAGTGGATTGTGATCGAAATCACTGGATTTATTTGATTGTATAACACAGGTCGCGGATATGCATTACGGAATGGGAAGTATCACTAGATGCAGAGATGTGACTGTTGCTGAATTCGATTCCTGCTCTGATCTCAATACCACTCGATTCCTTCGGAGGATGATTGAAGCTGAGAGACCTGATCTGATCGCTTTTACTGGTAATTTTTGAGTATTTCTTTTGATTGTAGTGAAAAAGCCAATTTGCTAAGTTTTTGTTTGATTATGATTAGGTGATAACATATTCGGATCAAGCACTACTGATGCAGCTGAATCTCTTCTTGAAGCAATTGGTCCAGCTATTGAATATGGAATCCCATGGGCTGCCATTTTAGGAAATCATGACCAAGAGTCTACTTTGAATCGTCAAGAATTGATGACTTTCCTTTCTCTTATGGATTTTTCTGTCTCTCAAATCAATCCACCAGTCCAAGAAACCAAAGGAGGCGCAGTTAGATCGATCGATGGCTTTGGGAATTACCGTCTTAGAGTACATGGGGCACCTGGTTCTGTGATGTCTAATAGCACTGTTTTTGACCTCTTCTTTCTTGACAGTGGAGATAGAGAAATAGTCCAAGGTAGACGAACATATGGATGGATCAAGGAATCTCAACTTCGTTGGCTTCAACATTCTTCTAGAAAGGTACAGAGATTAAGTATTTCTCAGTATATTTAGTGACAAGCTCACATATTAGATCTTTCATCACAATTACACATTAGTCAAGATTTCATTACCTCTTAAGGACACTCACTGACTAAACAGGAGCATAACCAGATCATTCCTGATAGTAATTCTCCAGCATTAGCCTTCTTCCACATCCCAATCCCGGAAGTCCGTGATCTGTGGTACACGCGCTTCATTGGCCAGTTTCAGGAAGGTGTGGCATGCTCCATTGTTCAGTCAGGAGTCTTAGAGACCTTTGTATCCATGGGAAATGTAAAAGCTGCGTTCATTGGACACGACCATGTGAATGATTTCTGTGGAAATCTAAAAGGAGTATGGTTTTGTTACGGTGGAGGATTTGGTTACCATGCTTACGGAAGACCAAATTGGCACAGAAGAGCAAGAGTGATAGAAGCTAAGCTCGGGAAAGGAAGAGATACATGGACAGGAATCGAACTCATCAAGACTTGGAAACGTCTTGATGATGAAGACTTGAGCAAGATAGACGAACAAGTCTTATTGGAAACTTCCGATACATTTCTGAAGTAAATCAACGGGCAAAGACATATAAGGTATTTATTTATCTCGGTCTTTCATAAAATTGCTCCATCTTTTTGATGTTTCGTGTGAGAATTTTCTGTTTTGGTAACGACATGACTTGGGTATCATACATATGAGTCTGTTGTCTTGAAAAAAAAAACGTTTTTCAGATGGTCACACAAAAGCATTATCCGATTGGTTGACATGAGCTTTCATTAGGACAAGTCCTGTAGAAGAAACATATGTGAACTGAAACACCGAATTACGTTATAGGATGCTTTGAAAGGTTTCGAAATTTCGTTGTTGTTTCGGTGTGATCTCTTTGACTATTTGATTAATTAATCACTTTATTCGAAACTTTTTTTTTTAGGAATTTATTCGGGGGGTTCTCTTTAATTTTCTTTATTAGCTAATAGTCTTGTTACATATATTTCGATTTTGGAATCATTTATTATATGTTTTGAACCTTCTTTTTT
>VBRH01000166.1:273130-285057 GCA_014578085.1 Cardamine resedifolia | reverse complement strand
ATTTTTACTTTTTTAGTTAGCACCAAAAAAATAAAAAAAATTATTCTTTTCCTTCTTTTGGTCATGGTTGTAAATTTTGGTTATTATAATGTTTTTTCCGGTATAATTTTCTTTAGTGCTCGCACTGTAGATATTGACAACAATCACAAGTGTGGATATTTTACAAATTTCCATAGGTACCTGAATCGTTAGACTTGAATAAGGCCTCGTGCCAAAAATCATTTTAAAAACAATATAATGCTGGTCTTGTTTTCTTTCTATTTTATTGGAGAAATATTTAAATAAATGTAGTAATAATTGACATCTCTATTTTTATTTTCAGTAAGATACGATGGGAGGTGTATAACTGGAAATCTAAGTTGTTGTCTCACAAGACTTTGGTCTGTCTCATTCACATTCGTTCTCTATATAAAGCTCACAGATCGAGAAGGAGAAAGACAAGACACCAAATAAACGAACCAGACACACAGTTGATTTCGAAATCTGTCGGAAAATGGAGAATATCGACCAAGAAATCAACAATTACTGGGAAACTAACTCCTTCCTCCAAAACGAAGACTTCGAATACGACAGGTTTTGTTTTTTTTTTTTCTTGCTTACTTTCTTGAAATACTTGAGAGATTTTGATGTTTGTTTTGCATTTGTTTTTTTTTTTTTAAATAAAAAAGTTGGCCTTTGGAGGAAGCAATTTCTGGGTCTTATGATTCGAGTTCGCCGGACGGGGCGGCTTCGTCGCCGGCTTCTAAGAATATTGTATCGGAGAGAAACAGAAGACAGAAACTTAACCAGAGACTCTTTGCTCTTCGATCAGTTGTTCCCAATATTACTAAGGTTCCTTTTTTCTTCTTCCCTTCTTTGTCTTTTAATTCCAGGATCCAAAGCTTATTTTTTTATGGATTATGTTATTTATAGATGGATAAAGCATCAATAATCAAAGATGCTATTAGTTACATACAAGGATTACAATATGAAGAAGGTAAGCTCGAAGCTGAGATCAGAGAACTTGAATCTACACCAAAGAGTAGCTTGAGTTTCAGCAAAGATTTTGATCGTGATTTACTTGTTCCTGTCACATCCAAGAAGATGAAGCAGTTTGATTCTGCTTCTTCTGGATCTCTCATTGAAATTCTTGAAGTAAGTCTTGGTTCCTCTATTTAATTTCACCTTTGAAAGAATTTTCATTAAAAATTGTGGGTGGTTGAAGTTGAAGGTAACATTCATGGGAGAGAGGACGATGGTGGTGAGTGTAACATGTAATAAGAGGGCAGACACAATGGTGAAACTATGTGAGGTTTTTGAGTCATTGAATCTCAAAATCCTCACTTCCAATCTCACCTCTTTCTCTGGCATGATCTTCCACACTCTCTTTATTGAGGTCACCATCTCTCTCTCTCTCTAATTACTAATTAGTTAATTACCATTAACAAGTAATGATTGAAATTAGTCAAGAGTGGATATTAAACTTTTCAAGAAAAAGTAAAAGGAACCATTCAAATATAAATGATTACTTTAGTAAACTTTTCTAAAAGTCTTTATCGTCAAATGCTAATTTTGTAATTTTAATTATACTAGTTTCTCAAATATTTCTTAAAATTTACCAAATTGGAAATGAGTTTTGTTTTTGCAAGTTTTCTTAACTTGTCTACTTTATTTGTTAATCTGGTTAAACCGTGAGCCGAATTTTTTACACTAGATTTTTAATATCATTTGTTTAATTCGAGGGGATTTTCTGTGGTTTTAAGTCTTTGCTCGTGCTAAAATTATTTTAGCAAAAAATGTCTTATTCGTGACGTTGGCAACGAGCATTGTGTTACTACTTTATTTGTTTACCTGAAAATATTAATATAAATACTTTTCCAAAATCCAAGATTTCCTGATTTGATACTGATTTAGACGACATGGACCTTTCTGGTTGATTTAAAGCAAGATTTTATAGAGTTAACTAATGATTAATCAGGAATAAATATGCGGCTTATTAGTCTATATTTTACATTTGATCATTTGGTAATTAGTCAATTCATTTTTTCGTTGCCCACTTGTGGCTTGTAATTTTGGTTATCAAGTAAATTGCATGATATTGGAACCTAAATAATATATTCCTAATTCCATTGTCAAAAGCGTTGATTACTATTTAAAAAAAATTCTTCTAAATATATATAAGCTACTAAAAAAAGTGTTAGTCGTTGATGTTTTCTTCTCTATGGGTAACTAAGTAGTTCCAATTTTCTAATGTGTTCTATATCGGAAGCTTCCGGTTTCGACCAAACATTTAATGGGTTTTGGTTGAGTTTTATTTATTTAATTTTGGTCCCACATTTATTGGATTGGTCCATTTGGTCATTAAAAGAAAATAATATTATCTATGTGGTAAGCAGAATCTGATTGCTTTGATAGGTATATTGCACAACCGCTCGAATTAAATAACAATGGGATTATAATATCATATATAGCTAATTCTGCCAAATACATCAATATTTTGTCTGTATATAATAAAAGATAGCGGATTCTATCAAATACCTCATACAAAAATATAAAGGGTCAATAATTATTGGATCTTAGAGATATGATGATGATCGCAATTGTTAATTAAATAGTACTTGATGACTTGATCTTTAATGGGACATGTCTCTTCTTTGGCTCATGTCCTATTTCGAATATTCCATATTGTAATGTCTCTCGTTAAAGCATTGGTATAATCCTTTTAATTTTTTTTATAAAGTAAAAAAAAATTAAGGAAATGAAATTCTAATTATTAATTTTTACTTTTTGACAGGCGGATGAAGAAGAACAAGAAGTGGTTCGGTTAAAAATAGAAGCAGGAATAGGAGATTATAATGAAACTCAAAGCCCCACTTTGAGCATCGACTCTCTTTACTAAATATATATATATATATTTTTCTTTTACAATAAGTAATGTCTCTTTCCATCTTTGTTATCCTTCGTTTTGTTTGTCGTCTATCACGAAGACTCCTTTTGCCTTTGTATAATAATCATACGCATTGTTTTGATGGGGGCAAAAGTTGGTATATATATTGTGTTATTGTTCAAAAAAAAAAAAAGAAGATTTGTTTTTGTTTTCCCCATTGAGAGACCATAGAAAAAAAGATCCCTAATTTCATAGGAGTAAAAAAAAGTCTAAAACCTCTTATAATATATGACCAGCACTCCAAATATAATATGGCCACAACAAAAGACATAAAGAGGATTTTATAGTTACACACATACATAACAAAAGAGCTTCATTACATAGTCCAAAACGGCAGCGTTTTATCAGTCTTTTAGCAGTTCGCCGGCGATGTCCCGGTAGCTGACTTTCTTTTTCTTCACAGGAGGAACTGCGTCTGTCTCTGCGTCAGTCTCGGTGCCGAGTTTTCTTTTTACGGAAGACTCGTACTCACCAGAAACATTAGACTTTCTAGTTTCCCCGGCGATTCGATTTGATGTCTCTGTGTTTTTCAGACTGAGACTCGGTATCATGTTCATTAACATAGCTTGTACTGGATCCTCATGGATTTGTAACTTTTCTTTCATATCCATCTCCGTCTTTGCGTTTCTAGAATCCTGTGAGGCCTCTTCAACTGCTACTGTGTTGTCTCTTTGCAGTGATTCTGTGTACTTTGCTATGTCAGGCTCTCGGGTTTCTTCATTTTCCACTGATCTACCAGCTGCATTACTCTCTTCCGCATCTGCAGACTCATTGTTTTTGTCATCAAAATCATCATTTTCCTCAGACTCATCTCCTCCTAGCTTTGGAGGATTCTTGCCTCTTCGTGATCTCTGTACTCTTTGGGTTTGTCCCACACGAGACTTTCCTCTCTTTGCAGATTTTCCTTTACTAGAGCTTCTTTGAGCATCACCAAACAAATCAGTCTCTTCTGCAACATCACTGAGTCTTGTTGAAACCTTTTCTTCAGAAGCATCGTTCTCCTCTGTTTCATCTCCCCCTATCTTAGAAGGCTGCTTGCCTCTCCGTCTCTGTACTCGTTGCTGTGAGTTTGTAGAAGACCTTCCCCTTTTAACAGCTCGAGTATTTGACAGTCCTCTTGAACTCGTACTTTCCATTTTAGAGGAAGCTGGCTCTTCGGTTTGAGCACTACCACCGGAAGCTACTTCCGTTGTATCATGTTCGGATTTACTGAGGTAAACAGAGATTAAGTTATTGGAAGCTTTTTATATTAACACGCACTTATATGTTTCATTTGTAGATATGAACACAACAAAAAGTGTTGACTCACTCTGATTCTTCAGTATCAGACTGTTCCATATACTTAGGCCTCAGAGTGTAGACGTCCTCGGACAGTTTTTGCTCTCTTTGCAAGCTATCCTCTAACCAGTGCGAGCTAACAACATGCAGCCTTCTCTTCAGCAAAAGACGCTTCTCCATTTCACTGAAACTATTAGAGAGTGACCAGAGCACACTTTTAATCTTCATTTAAACTGGTGCTAAACTCAATAGCAGGAAAAAACATAAAATTTGGAATACCTTTTTGAAACTGAAGTAAAATCCAAAGAGTCTTCTGCTATACCAAGGACTACAAGGTGCGATGCATGAGAAAGATTATTGCTAACTTTACCACCACCCATTAAGACTTCAAGAGCTAATCTCTTAGACATAATCCTCAATAGGGCTTCCTCTTCAGTCCCCCTTCAAGTAAAAGATGACACATTGAGGATGATGAGTATCGCTTTAGGTAATCGACATGTTTAACCAACATAAGAAGAAAACAAGATGAGCCTTACAGTGTTTGGCTATACGGGTAAAAGTAAACACAGCAGTCGAAGAGGCAGGACCATCTTTTCTCTGGACATAACTTTTTCTTGTAGTATTCAATGTATTTTGAGTCTTCGGATTGTTTGGCATTGCTTAAGACCTGGAAATGAAGATAAAGGGATTCCAACTCAGTTGTATGACTTCAGCAAATGGTCTCAGTAAGTGTTATACTAATTCCAAGGTGGCTAACTGAACCTACATACCTGTTTCAGACCGACAAGGTCTAAATCCCAGTAATAAGAATCCGAAAACTCATCTATGTCATCCTGTAATTTGGTCCTTGAAGCATCAGTGAGGTGGAGGAAGTACCTTCAATTGTGGCCGCAAGCTTTTTCATTAGACGAGACATAAAGCACAAGAAACTCTAAAGGGTTGAATACCATAAGAAAATGTTGCTGGGACTCACTTTGGCTGCAAAGGAAGTATCTTATTTCGTGAACAACAATCTAAGACCCATGGAAAGTGGATGACATCTCGCTGACGCTTTGCTGCCTGATACTTTAATCCTGAAATAGTATCTCATTGTGATGCTTGTTTATTCAAATTGTTTTGAGACACACTAATGTGTACAAAAATGTTGGGTAAGAAATCAATACGTAAGAAAGTGACATACCACTGCTTTCCGCTGCAATGCAATGAGTGACTGAGTTGTTTAAGTTCATTGAGAACTTCCCACCATTCTCAACCACCATTTTGTGAAATGTATCAAGAGTATAGGACCGAGGCAAGTTAACAAAATCTATTAGATTAGTCAAGGGGATAAAGAAAAGTGTAGTATGACGAAGTTATCAAAGTTTGCAAGTTCAAGCAATTTCAGAGCTTATCCATGTAAAAAAGAGTCTAATTCTAATAGAGAACGCCAGCTGAAAATGCAATCAGTAAGAAAAGAGTACCCAGGTGAGAATGGGGCAGAGAGAAGAAGATTCATATTAAAACATGTCAAAGGATACAAAATATCATATTTGAGAAGATTGAGGTCTTGCCCTTGATATCCGATACATCAGTTTGAATAAACTGAGAGGGGACAAGAGAGACATTCTTTTTCTCTCCTCTTTTGGTGGGTTTATTGACTTTCGGATTATCCTGTGTGCTTTCAGAATCTTTCTGTTTCTGTGTGGTGCCGTTACTCGAGTTCACCAATTCCACAAAAGCTGCAGACTCAACATCAGTCAGATGTATAAAGGGGAAGCAAATCGGTTTTTTCAACTTTTGTAAAAATGGAAAATTTCTTTGGTTCTTTTACTCACCCTGCACATCGAGACATTCATGCCAAGGCTTGTCATATCTTACTTTATCAATACGAGGAAACCTCAGGCTGTAAGGTGCAACAAACACCTGAAAGAAGCAAAGTTTTACATGAAATACAGAATATGCATTATAAACAACAAATCTGTATTGTCTGACAACGAATGAAATTAAAATACTAGAGGAATTAGCTAATATTTGCATTCTCGCATCTTATGGACATACCTCGGACCTTATTGTCCTGATATCACTAGTGATGGAAAGTATTATTGATCTGCAACAAGGGAAGAGAAAAGATATGGGCACAGAAAATAGCATCCAACGATCCTGATTCTGCTGCTTCACTTGAGGAAAAAGAGATAATTGACACAAAGCTTACTTCTCCGGGCTTTCAATCCAAACATCTGGTCTCTCTTTTGAGTGATTTGTGACCTGATAAAAGCTCGGTGGAGCCTTCTTTGGGTGTTCATTTTTTCTGAAACACATAAAATATGGGATAACTATTAAATAAAGAGGCAGTGTTCTCATTGTCAAAATATTATACCAAAAACCTTCTAGTTTTGATGTATGTGAATAGCTGTTTTTCGTGAGCCATATCTAATAGCTGAGAACCTTTCTTATATCCTATCTTATCTAATACTATATAATTATCTATATATATTTTTGTATAAATGAGATGAGAAAGCCAATGAACTGTTCTGTCTCTCACCTGAAATAAGGCTTTAGTTTGCTTACAACAGTGTCAAGCTCATCATCAGAAAGTCCAGTGCCAACTCTACAAAAAGACATAAATCTGCAAGAAGAGAATAGCTTATCATTGATAGTTAGACCTGAAGTGTCTAGGCAAACAACTAAAAATTCTAATGACATGTAAAGCTCTAAAGTCTCCATGGCCCATTTTCTCTCAAGACTGTTTCAGTAGTTTCTTGATTTCTTCTATTATTAATCTGATTTCATCTTCTATGATAAAATGTGAAACCATAGAAATACTTACCGCCTGGGATACACATTTGCGTCTGCCCGGTCAGTCAAGGCGACAAGAAACTGTGCTACCTCCCCTCCACGACGTCCGGAGCCATAGTATCCTCCTGGCAAAGAAGTAAAAATCTCCAATAAGATCCAATGGAAATGAACTCCAGTTTTGAACACGGAAAAGTGACAACATATCAAGTACAGACCTATTATAAGAACATCCAGGTCAGAGCCAGCCCGGATATATTCAGGCTTCAACTTCAACCACTTGCCACTACGATCTCCAGGTTCCCATTTTGATCCCAGGTCTTTGAGCACAACTCCTTCATCTCTGAGCACAAAGAAAAAGCTGGATTGGAAACTGGAACACACATCTGTGAAGAAAAACATATTAAAGTTCTCTACACTAGACGGTGGATTATGACAAGCAAGTATCATTGTTTACATACGGCCAAGGGGGCACCATCCAAACGTTTTTGCGCAATTCATGAATAGTGGAGGGAGAAAATTTAGCTGGATTTTAGAATAAGAAAATAAACCTATTTTCAACTGTTTCTTTGAAAAATCGCTCAACATCAGCAGCAGTATGAGCAACAATAGACCAACTAGGTTCCCCTGCAAAAAGCAAATATTCACCTATCCGTTTGTTAATGTGTTACCAGACAAAATTATTAGTTGTATGAGAAAATTAATAGACTTAAAATGATGCGAGAGTCTAAAACCATAGTGCATACTTAAAAAAAAATCATCATTGAAGTCACTCTTGTGAACTTCCTGAGTCAACTAGAATCTTAGTAATTCAAACCTGAAGGACGGTGAACATTGAGACCACCTTCAGGTACTAAAACTTCAAGCCGGCCTTTTAAAGGCTTAACCACTTTCTTCAGCAGTTCATGCCGTTCCTTCAAACTCTGGTGGATGACGCTAGTATCGCCAACATAAAGAACATCAAAGGCAACATCTAGTACAAGGTCAAGGAAAATAATATCTCTAAATTCGTTTCTTCATGACATTCCTAAGTGGGTATTAATTTCTCCTTGTAAGGATACAACACAACTGCATTAGAAGATAAAGAACATAAGAGTTTGTAGTCAGATCCTCAAAAAGTTGCAACATAAAGCAAATAACAAAAGTAAACAAGTGGGATTTCGCGTATGAACCTGTTTATGGCTGTCAAGACCCTCCCTTGCTGCCTTGGCTGTGAGAAATAGTACAAGAAGGATCAAATCTACTGCAAGCAAGACTAAGCTTTTGAACATAAGGATATTGATTAGACGCCAAACCTATTTCCTGATTCGAACCAAACTCAGCAAACCGATTCAGAGATGTATCCCAGACCAACATTTCACCATCAAGGATACACCTAAATGGCAATGAAAAGAAAATGAAAGATAGTATATCTCATAATTTCAAGCTTGTAAAACTTTCCAGAACCTAAACAAAAGGCAACGGGATTCTTACTTCTCTGCCAATATATTTTGTACAATAAGATCCGACATGGCATGTGCATATTCAGAATGGTCAAGGAAGTTCCTGCAGCATAACTAACAAAAGTAAAGTGCAAATTCCCTATCTGTCAACACAAAGAGACTGGTATAGAACTTGAAACAACTACATGCAGAAAACGGATTCCCGGACACCAAGTGACAAAATAGTCATGAACCTTGACATATGAAAATAAAATCTTTTATCAAAACATTTATAGCAGGGTAGACGAGAGAGATGGGATTAACCTAGAGAAGTAATGTATCCCAGTCCCATTTTTGTGTATTTGTATGCGATCCCCATCAAATTTGCATTCAGCAACTACATCTTTCCCGTGTAGCTATGTACAGGAAAAAAAGGAGCTCATGCATTGGTTAATTAAAAAAGAAATACTGCACAGGGAACTGGAGCAAGATGACAATAGAGTTGATGGAATTTACCTTTTTCCAAGCAGCATTTACATCACTGATACGCATAGCTAACTGGGGTCGTACAGCTTTTCCAACCTCTATATCCTACAAAATAACAAACAACCAAACTACCCAGTGAGAGAATGTAAACACACTGAACACTACTTAGAGCAAATTAACACGAAAAAAGAACGAGCAGTCAGCTACATGAAGAAAGACATATGCTTTGGCGAGCATTGAAAGGAACAATACCCAAGGGATCACAACAATCATAAACTGAAAGGCTATTATAAAAGTACTGATTTCTCACTCATTTTCTATATTTAGTTTAAGATAATTGCTACAGCTCAGTTGTATCTCATAGCAAAAAACCTGGCGTTTGTGCCGTTGGTGACGATCCCTCAACTTTTCACAGACTAGTTTCAAGTCACATGTAACATTAAACAAGTCCTCAGCATCTGGATGAAACTCCTGAAAAATACTCTTCTCGCTCATTCCCAGTTTCAAATCTATACAACATTAACCAACACGAATTAGAAATTCTAATTGATCCCAACAAATTGAATGGAAAAAGATGGAAACTTTATGTGAAGAAGCTGAAGAGTCCTTACCTTTTAGAATTATCCTAATGACCCATTTCATCTCCTGCGCATTTGTCTTCTGAATCACAGTGGAAAGAGCAGAAGTCTTCTCCGCTCTGTATTGCATAGATTCCAAATCAACACACACGATAAGAGAGACTAAATAGAAATAATGGATTCCCATCTGGAACGTTGGAGCTTAGAGAAAGCACCTGTTCTCACTAGAAGCTAAACGATCAAGCAAACCATTCAATTCCTTAATCGTCAACCCACCCGAAGCCATTCCTTGTCTACTTTGCAGAACCTGTTATCACAAAATGTTCAAAAACCAAACCGTAAAGCCCCAAAAGCCTAAACCCAGAAAGTCAAAGAATTTCATAAACCTCAGCTGCAATCAACGAAAAGTTTCCAGCGTTAGCTCCAGCTCTAGCTGTTCCACCTTTACGCCAATTGAGAAGACGGACGGCGTCGGGAGCGTCACGAGAGATGCCAAGAGCGTCGATCAGACACGTGGCGAGCACTGACTCCTTGAGGCCATAGCTACCTCGTTCTCGATCAAGCGATGGAATAATGAGGCGGACAGCGACGAAGTAGTCTGAAGAGTTGCAGTAAGTGTCGAGAAACTTGCGGAATTTGGAGCGTTTCTGAGAAGAGGTTTTGCTCTTTTGAATCCAGTTGAAGAGAGACACCAAAACGCTGAATTTGACCTCCTCCGTCATCTTATTTCGCCGGTATTTGTGATTCGTCCGAAGACGACGGTTAATTAGGCCAAAGAGGGTCGGAATAGCTTGCCGGAGAAGAAAGTCACGTTTGAATTGTGTGGCACGGCCGGTTCTGACTCTGCGACTTGTCTTCTCTTCCAGTAACTATTTATTCTGAATTACACACTTTCCCTGTAACTTAACTAATCGATCAATTATATCCAATGTGTAAATTTCAAAAAAGTTATGAACTTGTGATTATAAAAAAAGTTCAAATAAAATTTGAAATTATATCAGCTAAAGTCTTCAGTTTCTTTTTCCAAGATCCGGGATTCAAGATCCGATCCATTATCTGATATCATCCGATCCGATCCAACAATTTGAGCAAAACTTTGAGTATCCAAAATGTTCGGATCCGGGTAATAAACAAAAGTAGGGAGTGGATATCCGTTACCATCCGGATCCGAGATTACATAATACTTATCCGGACATGTACTACTACTCAAAAACTCAACTATTTTGACTTTGTAAAGGTGAAACGATATGAGAAAGTGGATTAATTGTGTAACTGTAAATGGGCCTGTGTTGTAAACTATATTTTTGGGCTACAATTTGTTGTGTTAGTATTACAATATTATGAGATCATATGAAAAGTTATAACTAGTCCCAAAAGCAATTAAACATGAGTAGTATATTTGGCTTAAAGGGAGGTATAACTATTTTGACTGTCATCAGAAAGTGGATTATGGATTAATAAGTTGTAATAAGGGAGGTAAATCTACAGCTTTTGGATATCAATAAGCAAACAATTCTAACCCAAATTTCATTACAATGTTGAATTCGCCTCTTCGCGGTCGTGTTTCAGAAAGTTGATCCGTTGAATCCGAAGAAGGGTCGCTGGGAAAAAAAAAAACAAATCAAAGAATTAAACTTACATTCTAATCATTGATTCAAGTTACAAGACATCTTTGACATTCAGAACATTGTGCTTTCATCAAAATCAGGATTGTATATATAAATCCTTGAACATTATGAGATCGTCATCTTAGATAACTTCATTTCATGTATGCACTCGAAACAAAATGGGGACTTACCGGGGAATCGTAGAATTTGATATAAAAGCGGGAACTATCAATAGAGAGCTTAATTAGGAGAATCTCAGCTATCGTCGCGCTAAGCTTCCCGTTTACAGCTGGTCCTAATCCCCCAATAGATATCAATTCTCCATATGCAGCGGGTTCCTCGGTCCCGGCAAATGCAATGGGCACTCCACTATTAAGTAGTATCATCACATACTGAAAGCAAACAAGAACAAAAACATACTTTTTATAAGTAATGAACAGGCCAATATATTCTCAGATTAACACCACAATCACAAGCTTGACAATCTATTATTGGGATTCAACACACGAATTTCATCGAACACTTTGTGTGCATATACCACTAACATAATCAAACTTTAAAAAATTGAATGTTTTAATCGGTTCGTAAACAGAGGATTAGAGTTGATTACGGATTCAGGTTTGCCGATGATCTTAGCGACCACCTTAGTAGCGTCTTTCAGGATGTCGGAGGAAGTGACGGCGTCGACTGGTATGTTTGTGAAGAGATTCAAAGTTGGCATCTTCTTGATTCTTCTCCTTTCTCTGACAAAAATATCAAACCAGTGGCTTTGAGATTTCCAAGTTGAGATAATGGTAAGAAATGCCAAGTGTAACGAACACCTATCATTTATTTTCAGTCTGCTAGCTTTTTTTTTTTT
>VBRH01000166.1:215839-226956 GCA_014578085.1 Cardamine resedifolia | reverse complement strand
TTCTCTTTGCTTGTTTTGCTTCCTACAATCTTCAGAATCAAAGTCAAAAAAGACTTAACAATCTTATAGTAATCACTCTTCTTATCATATGGTATGTGTTTTCACATTAATTCTAGATATATATAATATACACATATGATTATTCACGTACAGTATATGTATATGTATAATAATGTTTCATTGTCTTGTTTTGTGTGCAAAGGCAGAAGAAGAAGAAACGAGAAAGCACGTTGTTTTGGCGAAGCCTTTCTCGTTGGAAGATGAGAAAGACTCCGAACATACACCTCCCAATCTCATCCAACGGATCCTAAGCCTCTTCAAGAACGTACGGCCAGGATCCGATCTCACTAATTTTCAGGTAAGTATCTCTTATATTTATCTATTTTGTCATTTTCAGGTGAAAAAAGCAAAGTATACTTTTTAGAATCTTTGTTTGAAGATGTACTACAATTAGTACTTATATTTGGGATCTAAATATGCAGGACCATTCTTTTTTTTGTGGTAAACTTTTTTGTAACATTCTACATGTTTTAGTTACCAAAAAGACTCTATTTTACCAAAAAAAAAAAAGACTCTATTTTTGTCCCAAATGTTCTATTTTAGAAACTTGCTCTTAATTTCTTTGTGTGGAATTATATTTTCTTTTGTTTTTTAAAGTCTTTTATTGATTATAAAGAGTTTACATAATCTTCAAATAAACAACTCCTTAAACACATATGAGTACAATAATAATTTTCAGAAGAAACATACTGTGGATTTTTTCTTTTGTTTTAATAGAATTCTAACTTTTCCCCTTCCCATTATATATTCCCAAAATCTTTTTTATACACAAAAATAATTTAGCATATTTCATGTAGCTTTAGTTGAGTTATAAAATCATCCACTAGTACACTATTTAAAATAGATTAGTATGATTTTTTTTTTTAAAGATTAGTATGACTTGGTGAATAATATTTTACAGTTTAACCTATTTTTTTACTGTTTTCCTTATTAAATAACATTTTTTATTTACCGTGAAAGCTTCCACCTCAACTGAACCTACCGAGATCGCAGCTCCAATGCTACGGCGAGATAGTCTACAGCTTCAGCGGTCACGATCTACTCGGAGAGTGTAGTCGTCGTGACCAACCAATCGAACGGCTCAAATCGATCGTGACGTGGTACATCTCAACTCTCCGGCCATTGATCTTTGGCATGGCTCCTTACAATCCTGTCATCGGCGAAACTCACCACGTGTCAAATCCTCATGTTAACGTTCTAGTGGAACAAGTATTTTTTCTTCTATTTCAAAAAAAATAAAATATTTTTTCTATAATAATATTTTCTTATGATTATTATTTCAGTGTCGTACGTTATATTATTGGGATATAGATTAATTTATATAAATGTTTTGATTTTTTTTTTTTTCAGATATCGCATCATCCACCAGTGTCTGCTCTTCATGCAACCCACGAGAAAGAAAACATAGACGTAATGTTATGTCAATACTTCACACCTAAATTCCGTGGTACGTATAGTCACATTTATATCCTTATTATTAACCTCTAATTTTCATTATTATTATTTTGTTACATACTAATTTACTACTAGTATTATAAATTAAAGGTGCTTACGTGGAGGTTGAGGTGAAGGGTAAAAGAGTGGTGAAACTTCTAAACAAAAATGAGACTTACGAAATGAACCAACCAAAACTTCTGATGACATTTCTGCCGGCGACTGGAGCTCACTGGGCCGGAAAAATTGCGATAAAGTGCCCGGAGACGGGACTTGAAGCTGAATTGCAATTACTCGCCGATTCCTTTTTCAGTAGATTCACAGGAAACAACAAGAGATCCATTAAAGGCAAGATCTTTGAATCTTCCTCTCGGAAACTTCTCTATGAAATCTTTGGACATTGGGATAGGTAACAAAATTTTTTAAAAAAATCAATGAAATTTTTCAACGTTTATTTCAATTTAGACAACATAATTTACAGTAACGCAATGTTTTTCAGAACTGTTACCGCGAAAAATCTGAAGACAGGAGAGCTGGAAGTTATATACAAAGCGAGTGAAAATATTGCAAAGCTCAAAACTCCCATTGTCAACAACCTGCAGGTTACTGTTAGAAAATAGAAACCTTCCCGGGAAATTATAACTTTTGATTGCTTTTCGTAATTCGGTTATTTCTTGCTTGCAGGAGGTGAGTGAGAGTGAATCGGCGATGGTGTGGAGTGAAGTGAGTGAAGGAATTATGAGGAATGATTGGGAGCAAGCAAGACAAGGCAAGAGAGATGTGGAGGAGAAGCAGAGAGAGTCTTTGAGGAAAAGAAAGGCACTTGGACAGTCATGGATTCCCAAGCATTTCTCTGTGACTCGAGCTGGTAAGGACTGGGACTGTGTTCCTCTACAGCCTACGGTTCCTCGAGCTCCTATTATTGTTCCTCTCTGATTCAGCTGATTCTCTCTAGAGCTTCCTACAAGAAGTAAGAAAGAAGTATTAAAGCAGAGAGAAGCGATTTTTAAGTACAAACACAAAGTTTGTGAGAATTCTCAAACTACAAAAACACAAGCAATGAGAATCTTTACTTACCAGTTTATATTACAGAAGAGCTGTTAATCATCCGCCAAAAGTTGTTCCATTTCGATGAATGAACCCACTAAATGTCTAACCACATTGGTAAACCGACATAATTGTCTATTCAATTGCAGCTAGTTTGGGTTGGGTTTTGGTGGCTTGAGCAGCCAAGTAAACATACTGACTTATCTAGGCATACAAGAGAGCACCGACATAACAAACTTATTAGCTTGCTTTAGCTTCCCATTGGAGCAGAGTGAGCTAATGGTTGAGTGAAGGCTATGAAAATCATGAACATAGTCTTCCTTTGTTATCTCTTTTTCATTCACACCATTCAGGAACTGTAGGCTTTGACAAGAACCCGGGTTTTTACCAGACAGATAGATTGTTGAACTTATCTCATCTAGGATTTTGATAGCTTGAGGAACTCTTCCTTGCTCGCACAGTTCGACGAGGAAGCCTCTGATTGATTCCGATTCAACTAATTCTGCATCAACTCTGTTAATCAGCTTCACAACAGATTCTGAAACAAGCATTTCTCTCAAGAGCCCCCTCGCTTCTTCCATTCGCCCTTTCGTGCAGAACCCTTTGATCAGAAACAGAAAACCCAAGAAATCGGCTGAGATGTTTTCACCCTTGAACTCAGCAAACACTCTGAGAGCTTCTTCCATGTCACCTTTTTTACAGTAACCTTTGATCATAGAACTGACCGTGAATGCATCTGGTGTTACCCTTCCCACCATTTTCTGAGATAAAAATCTCACGGCATCCTCTGTTTGCCCGAGCTTGCTGTACCCGTCAATCATCAAATTGTAAATGAGAATGTTTGGTACAAGTCCCTTAGATACCATCCTATCCAATAGTTTCTCAGCATCAAGAAACAACCCTTCTTTGCATAATTTGTCAATCAAAATGCCGTAAGTGACCTCGGACGGGACTAGACCAATATTCTCTAACGAATCATATAGACGGAGAGCTTCTACAAGACAACCTTGCTGGCAAAGTCCATTTATGAGTGAATTATATGTTATGATATTGAGAGTGACGCCTCTGCTTTTGGCAAAACTGCACAAATCTACGGCCTTTACTAGAAATCCTTCCTTGCAGAGACCATTGATGATGATTGTGTAATCAATCACATCCATTGACAGCAGAGTATTTTCTTCAGCATTGACAACGAGAAAATAAGCATCCAATGCTCTGAGATTGTCCACTAGTGCTTTTAGAATTGTAGAAGCGCATGTAACAGGTGAACCCTTTCTCCTCATAATCATATAAACCTCAGTCACAGCCTCAAAAGAACCTCCCTTGCATAAAAGCAAGATAGCATCATTGAACATCCCAAGAAAAACATCAGAATTCAACTGTTCAAGTCGACAAACCAAATCAAGTATTCCTTTTTCACCTCCGCTAGCATGGATAGAATGTAACAAGGTCCGAGATGCATGGATGTCCAAATACAAACCTTTCTTGCACAGCTCGATAAGAACTTCCGTGGCTTTTTCCAGCATCCCTTTCCTGCAGAGTGCATCAATGATGCGATTATAACATCCAGCTGAGGAAACTGAGCTTTTCCTCAACTCATTAAACATCTCAAGTGCATCTTCGATGTGACCAGCTTTGCAGCACCCCTCAATCATCGTTGAATACGTGGCTGTGTCTGGAGTAAGATTCATTTCTGGCATTGCCCTATAAAGTGCATTGGCTTCTCCATACGCACCTACCAATAGAAATGCTTTCAGGAGAATGTTGCACATAACCAAGTCCATAGGGATTTTAGCTTCTTCAAACCTACGCCTAATTTCTAATACAGCATCAATATTATTTTCCTTTATATAACTATCTAACAAAGTACTATAAGTAATGATATCTCCCACGACTCCTTTCGAAATCTCATCGGCCTCCAACACTCTCCCTGCCTTGCACAGTCCATTAATCACAGTGTTATAAGTAAGAATGCTTGGCTTAATCCCTCTCTGCTCCATATCTCCCAACATAAAGAAAGCTCGATTCAAATTTCCTTTCCTACAGATTCCATCAATCAAAGTCACATAAACAAACTCATCCACTTCAATTCCCAAACTTAGAACTTTATCCAACAACGCAAATGCCTCTTCCAGTTTACCCTTTTTGCAGAGTCCTCTCATAATAGCTGTAAAAGTTATCAAATTCGGCTTTATTCCCTCCTTCATCATCTTCCCTAATAACCCCAACGCTTTTTCGACGTTTCCCTCCTTTGAGAACCCATCTATAAGTATCGAATAGCTCACAGCATCTCGGTTTATTCCCTTCTCCACCATTTTCTTGTCCTGCATAAGTGCATCCATTGACAAACCTCCCTTAAAGTACCCATAAATCCAATTACTGTAGAAAACGCAGTCAAATTCAAATCCTTCATCCTCCAATCTCCTAGCCAAATCCCTCACTTCATCAACCTTACCCAATTGACAAAGAGCGCTCACAAGAGTAGTATAAGTTACAAGGTTTGGCACTAAAGCTCCTGAATCAACAGCACTCTCGAAAAACCCTAACGCAAGTTCCGGTTTACCAATCTTACAAAACCCAGAAATCACAGCACTACAAACGAAATTATCAAAAGGGTAGTTAACTTTATTGTTCGTCATCATCTCTAGAACCTCAATAGCTGTATACATCTCTCCTTTAGCAACGAACCGATAAATCAATGAACAGAACGTCAAAGAAGAAGGAAACGCACCGTGACTCTGTAAACAATCTCGGAGAATCGAAAGACCCTTATAAGGATCATTACGTGTGACACTAAATCCATGAATTAGAGAATCTAACATGTGGGTCCTGGGAAAAATCGAGGCTTTTGAAATCTGAGTGTTGATAAACTTCTCTGCGTCTTCGTATTTGTTCAAATTGAGGAATGCCCATGAAACGATTGAGTAAATTCGGTGATTGATGTTGATTTTCTTCGAATCTAGCTGAGAGTAGAAGTGAAGAATGCAATTAAACTTCTGGCGACGGTAGAGATATCGAAGAAATCTGTCGATGGAGTTTAAGGTTGGAGAGGAGCCGCTTTTGAGGAGAGATTGGAGAGAGAAGAGTCCTGAAGAAGTACGAGGATGAATCAGCTTCATGGAAATTCGCAAAAGCATTCTCCTTTCTCTAAGCTAATTCGTCATTTCTGAATCACCATGGCAGAGAAAGATCATAGAAGTGGCCTCACCGAAACGAAGAAACTCTAAACGAATACAGAAGAAAGTCTCGAGCTTGTGACTCAGCTTTAGACTTGGACCGGTCTGGTTCTGATTGAACCGGTTTATTTGCTTCAACCATTATATTATTTGCTTCAACCATTATATTATTTGGTTTAACCATCAATTCTATCGTTCTAATTATAACAATGAGCTAATCGTATTGGTTAAATGACAATGAGCTAAATCGCGGAGAAAATATTATGTTTTCATCTGTGTATTTATAATCATTTGAACATTAGATTACTTGGTGTTACACTTTAATATAAAGTCTATATAGAAACTTAGTTTATATATTTATAGATCAAAGATATAAAGATTTCACAGGAACAAGTAGAAGATTATGTTTCTTATGAGAAGTGAGTCCACAAGCTTCATCCTTGTCAATATCTTCAACCACAACACCTTCTGGTAACTTCCAATCAAAGTGATACAAGAGATTTGCAAGACCAAACTCAACAGTTGTTATCCCCATGTACATTGCTGGACAAATTCTCCGACCACTTCCAAACGGTAACAACTCAAAGTCTTGTCCTTTAACATCAATGTCACAATCCATAAATCTCTCAGGGATAAACTCTTCTGGATCTTTCCATACCTCGGGGTCACGTCCAATAGCCCATACGTTGACATGAAGCCGTGTTTTGGGTTGAATCATGTAGCCGTTGATCTGAAATTGAGATATTACTTCTCTTGGGACTAGAAGAGGTGATATTGGATGTAACCTCCATGTTTCTTTGATCACCATTTTCAGCTAATTGAGTTGATATGTCTCATCTAAGCTTATGATTCTTGCTTTGTTGTTTTTCCCTATTTGGTCTCTGATTTCGGATTGAAGTTTCTTCATGACTCGCGGGTTTTTTGCAAGTTCCGCCATTGCCCATGTCATTGTGATTGCAGAAGTATTGATTCCTCCCAAGAGAATAATATCCTACAGCCAAAAGATAGATAATTTCAAACATAACATTAATTTGTTAGAAAAAAGACAATACTTGTTGCTTATTAGATAAAATTGTTTACACTAATTAAGTCTCATGAATCTTTCACACTAATCTTAAAACGTTTTTATGAGATATGACTTGCAAAACTTACCATCAAGATTGCTTTGATATGGTTTCTTGTGAGTTTGCCATATCCAAGAACAGCTTCTTCCTTTTCCAACCTCAAGAGCAAGTCCAAAAAATCATCTTCACTTTTTTTTCTGTTTTTCTGTAGATGTAAATCAATTACTTGTTCATAGAAAGCATCCAGAGCTCGCACACTTCTCTCTCTCCGCGCGTGTAAACCCGTGAACCAATCGAAGATCCAACCGATATACGGGAAAAAATCCGAAGCAGAGAAGCTCCCCAACATCTCAAGTGCCTCATGGACTAAATCTTGGAACCTTTCATTGTTGAGCACAGTTCCTTGAAAATTCACACCAAAAGCTGCCTTGCAAACCACGCTAGCGTTTAAAGAAAGAAACTTATCGCTCAAGTTAACCGGATTTTTCTGAGAAGCTGATTCAGTAATTGAATTAATCTGTTTCTTCATCTCCTCCTGCTTAATGGGTTGGATCGAGCTAACTCGTTGAGTGCTAAAGAGTTCTTTAACACAAAGCCTCCTAATTACTTCTTTCCAATAATCATCATATCGAGAGAAAGCAATGTCTAAATAGTTGTAAGAAAGCTTTCTTGTGCCTGAAAACAATCTGATTAACAATCAGAGAAACAACACAAAAATTTTAAAAATATGAAAATATTTGTACCTTCCACGCTTGGACGGCTACAACAGTAAGGTCATAGTCTTTAAGAACTTGTTTCGCTGTTTCAGTTGATGAAACTATAACTGTTGAAACTCTTCCAAGTTTCAGTAACATTACTGGACCATACTTCTTTGAGAGTTTCCATAGAGATTGGTGTGGTAATTCTCCGAGCTGGTGCAAGTTTCCGATGATCGGTAAGCCTGGAGGAGACGGTGGTTGCCGCCACCGCTTAGTGTTTTTGACGGTGGCGAGAAGAATAGAGATGATGAGGAAGAGAAGTGGTAGAAACCAAATCACGTCCATACTTTACACGTTTCACGTTTGAGAGTGATGACTGATGATGATGAAGCAAAGCTCCTGCTCTTTTATACAACAAACATTTGGTCACCGCTTTGTTAAAGATATAAAATTCTTGTTTATTATTTTATTTTTAGTAACAATAGAATGATACTTTATATCTTATAAAATTAATGTTGGTCATAAACAAATTAGATATTTCCTCTATATTTAAATTCTATTACTTCAAGATATATTTGATATGTTTGAGAAACATCTATTGACTATTGTGCAAGAGAGGAAACATATGAGAAAGTATTTTATATTCGTATCGTTATATGTCAAGAGAACACAGCAAAATTCTAAACTCTTTGTGCTAAACTAATAGCTTCACCTTACAACAACATACACCGGTTAACACTAACCGAACAATGGCTAAAATCACAATAACCAAATCTCTCCTTAACCAAAAATCTCTGCTTCTACTTTTGCTCTTATACTAAAGCCTTAAAAAAGCAGATTAACATGTCTCATCAAAGAGACACTAAATCCAAGTAAGAAGAAGCATTTTCAGATTCTCCAGAAAATTTACAGTAATATGCGATCCAATCTAATCCAATCCAATCTCAGAGATGTGTGGAACTGTTATGTTCCGGTTTCAAGAATGTGTATGGTTCGGTTTCAAGAATTTGTGTCTGGCTCTGGCTCAGACCACAGTGCTGGTGTAGTTTGGGAAGAGTCTGACCAGTTTGTAAACAGAATCTGAGTGAAACTTCCTTGCGAATAGATAACATGGACGTCTAATTCCATTCCATGTACAAGGCCAATGCAGCTCTTCTCCACGCTAAGAAAACAAAAAAGAAGATAAATCCAAGAAAAACATTTCAAATTTTCAGTGTTTTTGAATAGAGTAAACGAGTTATGTACCTTGCCAACACTTGTCACGTGTACACTCATGTCGTCAGACTGCAAGAAACAGAGGAAGGGAAGTATGTATCAAATAAAAAAAACGAAGAAACGAAAGAGAAGAGATTGAGAATTTGGATGATGATCTCAGTTTACTCTGTGATAGCATGAGATGTTTTGATTGATGTGTTGAATAGGAGTGTTGTAACACTTACAGTGATATTTCTCAAGAGCTTGAGTGAGACATCGCGCGCTCTGTATGTCTTAGGATGCCATCTACGCTCAGACCAATCAACATATGTGACTGACCAGTTTGAGATTCCTCCAGGATCAAGCATCTTCGAAGAACAACAATTTCATTCATTGACAAGAATCACAGTGAAAGCTTTTATAAGAGAGAGAGTAGTTATAAATAATCCCCTCACATGGAAGAATGTTGGCAGATAATGTTCATCCGCGATGCAGTTTTTGTTTGCTTCTACCCCAGGCTGAGAATTTTCAAATCAGAATCAGAGTAAGAAAAACCTCAAAATTCTTTAAAGTTTTGAAAAATCTGAGGACTCGTTATATTAGCAAAAGATATCAGCTTAAGATAATCAAAGCTTGGTGTCGTTATGAAACTTCTAACTACAGAACTCAGTCATTAATGGCTGCAATATGCAAATACAAACTTTGGTAGAAAGGAAAACCGAACTTACTCTACAATACTCCCGGAATTTCGAGTAATAGAGGCCATCAGCCATCACTATCACAGCGTGTTGACGCTTCATTGTGAACCACTGCAGCAGAAGAGAAAAAGTGGGAATTTTACACTGTTTCTCGTCGACATATTTTCGACATTACCATCACCAAACAAACCTAACAAAGCAACAACTTAAGAACAATCCACAACTCAGGGATTAAGTTAAGAATATGTTACCTGTGCACCCTTTCTGAAATCTTCCCGTGGGATCTCGGGTAACATGTGATCCATGTGTCTGCCTGTCCCGTGAGGACCAGGATCCTCAAAACTTGAGAGAGAGAAACAGGCATTGGTAAATACTAATGGAGAAATCAAATTCAGCAATAGAAAGATGCTCAAGCTTTCTGAGAGTCATTTATTTACCTGTCGATGAAGCTGACGTTTCCGTGCATCAAATATCTATAGGTGTAGTCAAATGTATGCAATGGTACACAACTGCAAAGTCAAAAGAGCGTGGTAAAGAGAATGTAGCCGGAAAATAAAGTTATGTTTTGAGTAAATCCGAGAAGTTTTTATGAATTACCTTTCTGAAAGAAGAACAAAGTGTTGGTTGTCAGGATCTTCAAGAGCGTTTGCTAGAAGTCGTCTCTCGGCATCAACCATAGAAATCCTTCCCCATGTTACCTGATCACTATGAATTTCACGGTCTGAAAAGTGACGGCTGATATGAACTGGTCGTAATTTCGATGGATGGAGGTAAATAGAGAATCTCCCTTCTTGACCCTTCACAAAATAGAACAAAACCATCAAATACCAAAACCAGGAAGCAAAAATCCAAGAAACGAAACATGTTTCAGAATCTTTTTAACCTGGAAAAACTTATCCCAGAGCTTCTCAAAAGGCAAAGTCCCAGGAGTCAAGAACAAGAAAGCGATTTTTGATTTAGCATTAAGAACAGGAGGAGTTCTCAAAATGTCTTTGATCACAACTCGAGCAGCTACTTCTTCGTCTGTAAATTTCCTCACATGAACAGGAAGCCATCCCGAGAGCGCAGCTTCACAGCCTCTACTAGACAAACCCTTACAAGCAGAGCTCTTACTATTGTATTGCGGATACATATAAGTACAGACCAAGAGCACACTCGTAATGCAGACTAATAAAACAATCAGTAACGGCTTCTTTAGAGTAGATCGGTTTCGTAGAGGCAAATGCAGGTTCTGTGTTTCACCCATTTGAAGTTTTGGAGAAAAAAAGTTTGAATCTTTAACTTCTTTACATTGAGCAAAACCTGAAGAAGGAGTAATTTAGAAACAATTGTATATGGATTTAAAGTTAAACCAATGTTAACGCAACTCTCTTTAACAACAAGCAATTAAAACATGAATTTAATTCCAAGTTCCCAGGTGAAACAATACTACGGATTTTAAGAAAAGAAACTCTAATTAAAAGGAGAAAACAGAACACGTTGTTCTTGTGATTGAATCAGAGTGAGTGACCAAGAGACTCACTCACCCGCACGTACGGAAGCAGTGAAAGAAGTCTTGTGATTTTGCTCCACTCAAATAGCTTAAAGTCCAAAGCTTTAAACCTATTTCAATAAATAATCAGATTCAATTATACAGAGAAATGGTAAATAAAGAGGAAACTGGACCAAAGCATTTAATCAGTGAAGCGAGTTTGAGTTATTACAGTACCTAACTTCGAAATGGGGAGAGGAAAAAAAAAAAAAAAA
>VBRH01000166.1:198307-208727 GCA_014578085.1 Cardamine resedifolia | reverse complement strand
AAAACTTTTCAATTTGCTCAATTTTCAGGAAACAAGGTTCAAAGTTTTATTCTTTTTCTATGCAACAGTAATCCTGAAACTGAAAAAAAAGCTGTCGAGCCGTTTTGTGACTACACCGAGATCATAAACTGACTCACCGGGAAGAAAACAGAAACCCTAATTTGAAATCTATCCTTTAAAATTAAGCTCGAAGAAGATGGGATGTTACAAAATCCAGAACTAATGAAGAATATAAGAGCTATAACAATGAAAATTGTATAATTTAAGAAGAAGAAACAAAAAATCCAAATTTCGTCTACTCACAGCTCCGAGATCGTATGTTGTATTACACGTGTTGTTTTCGCCGGAGATATCTATACCGGGAACCGACCAAAGTTTGACGGAGGAAAAAGAACGGCGAGTGTGTTTCGACCTCCAGAGTGTACAGATTGGGCCTGTATAATAAATTGGGCTTCTATAATTCAGTACGAAAAGGCCCATTATATTATTACCCGGTTCTTATTAATTTCGGGTTGGTTTGCTTAACCGATAATTTATCTCTGTGTTCGGAAGCAAAATTTAACTATGATCGGTAGAATCAGAAACCAAAGGATCCGAAACTCTAATCAAATTTTTTTTAAACCCCTAATTCGAAGTTATAAGAGAGAAAAAAAAAAGTCCATCAATCGAGTGAAATGTGTAGAATCTACTCTGGTTTTAAGATTAATCACAGTGGAATTGTTTGGATCCGAGATGTGGGAAGAAGAGGAAGTGAAAAAAGCTCACCTGCAACTGCAACTGCGACTGCGACTGCGACGGAGGTTATTGTGCGGCGAGGAGAGGAGCGAAAGTGATGAACTCGTTAGTACGTTTCATTAATTAAGCTGACGATTTTAAAAAATAAGAGTTTAATTTAACTTAATGGACGAATTAAAAAAAAAAAACATTTCATTTATTTTATTTTATTTTTTGCCAAGTGACTCTCTCTCTCTCTCTCTCTTTCTCTCCCTTTGCCGTTTGTTTCGAAGTGTAAACCTGAAAAAGCGGGAAGTCTCACCACAAAGTTCGTTTTTTATTTTCTCGGATCATCACATTTTTCTTTTCCTTTTACCATTTTTTTTCTTTTCTTTGCATCAAGATAATTTTACAACTATGAACGCAGCATTTTACGTTATTCTTGACAAATATATGTAAAAGGTATTTCCTTTAATCGTGTTTTTCAATTTGTTTTTTGTTGTTGTAAATTTACAACAGAGATAACTAGTTCATAATATATCAGCTTCGTGCATGTGTTCCTGTGTAGTTCTTATCATCGTCGTCCCGCTAGTTTTTTTCTTCCTTCTTCATTTTTACTTTTTGGGTTTCACAGAAAGTTTTGTTTGCGTATCTGTGATTTCTCCTCTGTTCTCTGTTTCTTCCCATTAGAGCTTGCATGTGAATTTGCCTCAAAAGTCGAAACGAATTTATTTTTTACCAATGTGGCTGAATTACAATCTCTGGTATGAATCTACTTGTTCATATTGATTTCTCTTAACTCGTTTGTGTGAATTTTTCTTCTTTGTTGTTGGTTTTTGCTGGCGTATCTCCTCTGTTCTTGTGGCTTTTGTCTGAAATTCGCAGCTTTTTAAAGGGTCAGTACATTTGTGTAGATTATAATATCATGTTTGTTTGCTTGGTATGCGTTTTTTAGATATCGAGATTTATGAGTTTGATGTTCTCTGGAAAAGTGTCAATTCATACTCATTAATTATCTTTGCTGGTTTGGTTTGTTTCTTGAAATTTAAGAAGCTGAGGAGAGTTTAAGCTTTGCAAAATAAAACACCAGAATGACGTTTTCAATGAGAGATTTAGATCAGGCTCTCCAAGGAGCTGGCCAGAAATCGTAACCTTCTCTCACTATTTCATGTTTCCATTTTTTAGTCCTTGCTCTGTTACTTTTTATTCATCTGCACACTATGTTTGATAAATTTTATGTACAGCGGGATTGAAATATGGCGAATCGAGAGCTTCAAACCTGTCATTGTTCCAAAAGAGTCTCATGGTAAATTTTTCACCGGGGATTCCTATATAGTCTTAAAGGTCAGTAGTCTTTCTTGTTTCTTCTTTGGTTTAGTGATGATATATAGTTCTTAATAGTGTCTAAGACCTTCCTATCTAATTATCTTATACCAGACCACAGCGTCAAGAAGCGGTTCCTTGCATCATGATATTCACTACTGGCTCGGTAAAGATTCCAGTCAGGTAACACTCTCTTCATATTCTCCTTTTTTTTTTTTTGCATATTCTGCAACAAATAAGAATCATGGTGGTGTGTTAATGCAAACAGGATGAAGCAGGTTCTGTAGCCGTTATGACAGTTGAATTAGATTCAGCTTTAGGTGGGCGTGCTGTTCAGTACCGAGAAGTACAGGGTCACGAGACCGAGAAGTTCCTTTCCTACTTCAAACCTTGCATAATACCTCAGGAAGGTGGAGTTGCTTCCGGGTTCAACCACGTAAAGCCCGAGGAGCATCAGACGCGTTTGTATATCTGCAAAGGCGAACATGTTGTTCGTGTAAAAGAGGCAAGTCCATTAACAGTGTCTTGAAATGTTTTTTCCCTTAACTGGTCCTTTATGTTTCATCTTGGTTTGCATTTTTTTTTCTCATTTACAGGTTCCATTCGCTCGATCGACTCTCAACCACGAAGATGTTTTCATTCTTGATACAGAGTCTAAAATTTTTCAATTCAATGGTTCCAAATCGAGTATTCAAGAAAGAGCAAAAGCCCTTGAGGTTGTTCAGTACATTAAAGACACTTACCATGATGGAAAATGCGACATCGGAGCTGTTGGTAAGTGCACTAAACCATCCAAAACCATGGAGGCTAAGATTTTGTACCAACTTTATTGAGGTTAATGTTCTTTCCTTTTGTTGTAGAGGATGGAAGGATGATGGCTGATGCTGAAGCTGGAGAGTTTTGGGGTTTGTTTGGTGGGTTTGCTCCGCTTCCTAAGAAACCAGCAGTCAATGATGACACTACTGCTGAATCTGATGGGATCAAACTCTTTAGGTAGAACACTTTTGATCTTAACAAAATAATTGACCAATTACTACAGCAGATGATTATGTTCTGACTTGAGACATGTTTGGCCTTTCAAGTGTTGAAAAGGGACAGACAGAACCTGTAGAGGCTGAGTCTTTAACGAAGGAGCTTCTGGACACTAACAAGTGCTATATTCTTGATTGCGGTCTTGAATTGTTCGTTTGGAAGGGACGAAATACTTCAATCGACCAAAGAAAGAACGCAAGTGAAGCTGCAGAAGTAAATTTCTTCTCATGTACCAAAACAATAGTCTTGTTTTTGATGGGTTTTGTTCACTTTCAAATTGTCATTCTTCAAATTTTCAGGAGTTTTTTCGTTCGTCTGAACGGCCAAAATCAAACTTGGTCAGTGTGATGGAAGGGTATGAAACAGTGATGTTCCGATCTAAGTTTGATTCATGGCCGGCTTTAAGTACCATAGCTGAGCCCCAGCAAGGCAGAGGCAAAGTCGCAGGTTTATTATACTAAGAATACTATCCACATTAATCATTTGCTGAAAGTTTTAGAGTTTCAATTAGATACTTATTCTCTGTTTGTTCTTTCTCCAGCTCTTTTGCAACGGCAAGGAGTTAACGTTGAAGGCCTGGTTAAGACTTCTTCGTCTTCGAAAGACGAACCAAAGCCATACATTGACGGCACAGGAAATCTCCAGGTAGTGACTATGTCTTTGTTGATTCCAGCATTGATGTATTAAAATAAGTGAACATAACCAAAACTTAGCCTTCTGATTTCTAACTATTAAAATTTTCAGGTCTGGCGGGTCAATGGTGAAGAAAAGATCCTTCTTGAAGCAGCGGAGCAATCAAAGTTCTATAGCGGAGATTGTTATATATTCCGGTACTCATATCCCGGAGAAGACAGAGAGGAACATCTAGTGGGTACTTGGTTTGGCAAGCAAAGTGTCGAGGTAAAATTTATTCACATGAATATATATGTAAGTTCTTAATCTCTGTGTGTGCTCATTGATGATGATTTATGTAGGAAGACAGAGCATCTGCTATTTCAATGGCAAGCAAGATGATTGAATCAATGAAGTTTATGCCAGCTCAGGTGCTTCTTCCTGTTGTTTCCATTATAGATTATAAGTTCAATTTACATTTTGGATATAATAACTTTATTAGTCTTATTTCTCGCAGGCTCGCATTTACGAGGGAAAAGAACCGATTCAGTTTTTCGTGATAATGCAAAGCTTCATCACATTTAAGGTCTAATAGCTAAGTTTTTTCTTTTGGTAGTTTTGAATGTAATCTTTATCACAAAATTCACAATCTCTTTAAAATTGTTATCTTCGTCTCAGGGTGGTCTCAGTGATGCCTTCAAAAAGTACATAGCGGAGAACGAAATCCCTGATACTACTTACGATGCGGAAGGTGTTGCGCTGTTTCGGGTTCAAGGTTCTGGACCTGAGAACATGCAAGCCATACAGATTGAAGCGGTATGCGTATTGAAAACCATAATCAAACTGCTTTCTTGTTCAACAGTTTATATTGGTAATACTTATAATGATATGGTTCCAACAGGTTTCCACAGGATTAAATTCTTCACACTGTTATATATTACACGGAGATTCTACTGTTTTCACTTGGTGTGGCAATCTAACTTCCTCGGATGATCAAGAACTTATGGAGAGAATGTTGGATTTGATTAAGGTAATCTCTTAATGAGCTTTGTTACTGCATTTGGGAACTTACCTCACATATGGTGGAACCTCTGGTTCTTGGTTTTTTCTGTTTTATACAGCCAAATGAACACACTAAGGCACATAAGGAAGGTTCAGAGTCTGAACAGTTTTGGGAAATATTAGGAGGAAAATTAGAATATCCGAGCCAAAAGATTAAAAAGGATGGAGAGAGTGATCCTCATCTCTTCTCTTGCACATTCTCAAATGGTAAAACTATTTCGCAACATCTGTTCCCGGGATTTTCGTTTCAATTTTTCTCAATCCAATAACTGTTCTGAAATTTTATTTGATGGTTTTTGCCGGTTTGCTCTTCCGGTGGTATCTGCCAATGTTGCTATCTTACCAGAAAATCTGAAGGTAGAGTACCATTTTCATTTTTATAAGCCATATTTGAGTAATAATCCCACATCTTGGGTTCTAAATTGAGGCTCTTCTTTCTTTCTCTCTATTCCCATATAGGTTACAGAGATCTTCAACTTCACTCAAGATGATTTGATGACTGAAGATATCTTCATACTTGATTGTCACACTGAGATCTTTGTCTGGGTAGGACAACAAGTCGACCCGAAGAAGAAACCGCAAGTTTTAGCCATTGGGGAGGTACTTAAATATCCATTCAACTAGATTAACGCACAAAACCGCAAAATTTTCTTATAGATCATCTGCTTCATTGTCTTCCTCAACAGGAATTCCTTAAGCATGATTTCCTCTTAGAGAATCTAGCAAGTGAAACACCTATATACATGGTAATGGAAGGACATGAACCTCCATTTTTCACCCGGTTCTTCACCTGGGACTCTTCTAAATCTGCTGTAAGTGACTTCTCTCCCTCTCCAAACTTGCTTGAAAACTCCTCGGAATTTAACTCACACTAAACAATAAAACCGCTTCTTGCAGATGCATGGAAACTCGTTCCAAAGAAAGCTTGCGATCCTGACAAATAAAGGAAAGCCGCTTCTAGATGTAAAAGCTTTACCTCATTTGGTTACATTTGTGCAAAACCAATCTTGATTTCTGTCTTGATCTTGTGTTTTTTTTTGTGTTCAGAAACCTAAAAGGAGAGTCCCTGTATATAGCAGCCGGTCCACTGTTCCAGACAAATCGCAGCCTCGGTCCAGAAGTATGACCTTTAGTCCAGACAGGGCCCGCGTGAGGGGACGGTCTCCAGCTTTCAACGCACTTGCAGCAAACTTTGAGAACATAAACACTAGAAACCTCTCAACTCCACCACCTATGGTTAGTCCACTGATCCGGAAGCTTTACCCGAAATCTGTTGCCCCAGACCTCTCAAAGATTGCTCCTAAATCTGCGGGTATAGCTGCCCGTACAGCGCTTTTCGAAAAATCTCCGCCTACTTCTCAAGAAACACCTACTAGCCCCAGTTCTTCTGAAGGTCTGCAGCAAACAGAAAAAAAAAAAACTTCACATTTGAACCACCCCAAAATATAAATTTGGTGAATAAAGTTGAGATCTTGACCTTGACTCTTTTCTTTTTTTTTAAATTTTTTGATGTATGAAGCTACAAACCAAGGAGAGTCGGCATCAGATATGAAAGAGGAAGAAGCAATGAGCAGCATTCATGAAGATTCAAAAGAAGAAGAAGCAGAAGAAGATAGCAACCTCCCTACTTTCCCATATGAACGCCTTAAAACCGACTCAGAGGATCCTGTTTCAGATATCGACCTCACTAGAAGAGAGGTCAGATTCTTCAAACACACATTATAACAGTCGTTTATTTGGATTTGTGTTTAATGAGGTCAGCTTGGGTATTTTGCAGGCATACATGACTTCATCAGAGTTCAAGGAGAAATTTGAGATGACAAAGAATGAGTTCTATAAATTACCTAAATGGAAACAAAACAAGCTTAAAATGTCTGTTAATCTCTTCTGAACACTCTCACTCTTTCAAGAACTCAAGTCTTCTTCATCTTAACCGAAAAAAACCCGTAAGTTTTTCGCCTTTTTCTCTGATCATGTTTTGATGCAATGTTTCTGTAGCATAGATCTCTATCTTGTTGATCTTTCTTCCTTAATGTTTTTTGCAGTTCAAGAAAATACACAAAGAGGGCTTCATCCATTAATCAGCAATCTTTTGAGCTGCTTACTAATAATCAAGATTCGTATATTCTCTATATTTTTGTTATTTATAATATATATACATATTCAAACTTTCCAAAACGATCCTTAGGATTTTTTATTTATTTGTTTGTTTTCATGATCTCACCTTGGCTGTGAGATATTTTTTTTCTTTTTTCCTGGCCTTTGATTTTTCTCTGTTGCTTTACATTTATTAAAGAACCAATGTAAATTATATTTGATGGTCGTCAGTAATGCTCATTAAACCTCACTTTATGCCATAAACCTTTGTCATTTTTTAATAAGTTGTAAACAAAAACAGACTATATATACTAAAAAATAATAATAAATAAATAAAGATAACGCAGCCGTAAGAGAGAAATGGTTGGAACAAAAACGGCAAAAAATAATTCCGATTGCTTTTTCCGAAATTGCGTGAAGAAGCAGTGAACATAGAAAAAAGAAAAAAGAAAAAGGAGAGAGAGAAGAAAGAGTAGCAACGACGGCAAATACGGAGAATTTCAGGATTTTGATCCTGTTTTTGAATTTGTTACTTTCAGTACTTTCCATGGCGACGGAGCGTCCTCTTTTTGAGCTCGCCAAAGGCATCAATGGCCTCGACAAAATCATCCTCCGTGAGTCTCGCGGCCGTTCTGCCGAGGTATTCTTCCCTGCGACGCCGCGGCTTTGTCTCTTCTTTTTCACTCTATTTGTAGTTGATCTGTGATCTAGATCAATTTGGTTGGAGATCGATTTTGTAGTTATGATATACGATTGTGAATCTCTTAGATCCTTGGGTTTTAGCGGCAGTGATTGAGTACTGTGTTTGCTTATGCATCTGGATCTGTGCGTTTATTTAACTGAACCTTCGACTACGAATGTGTAAATATTTAGTGTAATCTATGAATCTGTTGATATTTTCACTGATGTCAATTGATTTTTTTAGTAATTGAACATCAAATGAAGTGTGTGTGAGCTCTCTGCAAATTTACTAATATTCATCTTGGTTTGTTTTGTGTTATCATGTTTTTCTTTGATTTTAGTCATCTTGAGTGAATGCAGGTCTACTTGTATGGCAGTCATGTGACTTCTTGGAAGAATGAGAACGGAGAGGAGTTACTTTACCTCAGTAGCAAGGTTGAGTTTCTTCTTTACGAAATCGGATATTTGGTTCTTTAATAATGTTTCCGGCTTTGTTGGAAGTGAAATGGTACCTAAAGAATTTTAAGCTGGATGCTTAATATTCATCGTTAGATGTATCTCTGGTTGATTGCGTCTCCGCGATGCAAAAGTGTTTACTTATCTCTTTATCTAGAATGATTGGCTCATGGAAGTTGATGAAAGATTTGGAAAAATCTTTGCCTAGATTTTGGTATTTAGATCCATTGTTTCGTAAATGGGAAGGATCTTCACTTCCGTTTTAGCTTTCCTAAAGAACCATGTTAAAGAGTAGAGAAAATTTTACTTTGTAGCCTAGTCATTTTCTCATACTAGAATAGTTTTTCTTGCCTGGTTATGTGTGTATCTGAGCCACAAACAATAGAAATTTGAAACTCATGTGTTATGAATTTGTCCAGGCCATATTCAAGCCCCCAAAACCAATCCGTGGAGGGATTCCGCTATGCTTTCCACAAGTACGTGCTTCTATTTCTTCTTTTGTTTGAACATTTTAACAGTTCATTATGCTCATGAAACTCTGTTTTTTGTATGTGCAGTTCAGTAACCTTGGTACACTCGAATCACATGGATTTGCTAGAAATAGGATCTGGGAATTTGAGGCTAGCCCACCTCCTTTGCCGTCGAATTCTTGTGCTTTCGTTGACCTGATCCTAAGGCCAACTGAAGACGATCTGAAGATATGGCCTAACAAGTAAGATTCTTCAAAACTTGCTTGTTAGATTTTTTAAGAAGAATATGCTCGTACTTAACTAGAAATATCTTACAGACAAGATTTAGTGCATTGCTAACTTTCATCTCGGTGTGTCCATATCAGTTTTGAGTTCAGGCTGAGGATAGCCTTGGGGAACGAAGGAGAATTGACTCTGACATCTCGTATCAGGAACACCAACTCTGATGGAAAGCCTTTTACATTCACATTTGCTTATCACACCTATTTCTCTGTCTCGGACATCAGGTAAATCTCATTGCATTCATAGATTTACTTGTCTTTTTGGGAATTTTGAAAATATAGTTAGATATTTTGTACTATTCATTGGTTTGCTTATGTTCAGTGAAGTGCGGGTTGAAGGATTGGAAACTCTGGATTATCTTGACAATTTAAAAAACAGAGAACGTTATACTGAACAAGGCGACGCAATAACTTTTGAATCCGAAGTAAGTTTTCTATTCCAATCTCTTCTTTTTTTCAGAAATATCTCTTTTGTCTAGTATCATTATCACTCAAGACGAAACCTGTTACTTGGTCCCAAAAAAAAAAAAAAAACAGATTGATAAGATTTACCTAAGCACTCCTACAAAGATTGCTATATTGGATCACGAAAAAAAGAGAACTTTTGTTGTTCGCAAAGACGGGCTTGCTGATGCTGGTAAGACCCGAAACCTTGTCATATTGCGAATAAGAATCTGAGTTTTGAATATGATAGAATCAGCATTTGATAATCATGTTTTCAGTGGTGTGGAATCCTTGGGATAAGAAATCAAAGACGATATCTGACTTGGGAGATGAAGACTATAAGCATATGCTTTGTGTGGAAGCGGCAGCTATCGAAAGACCGATCACTTTGAAACCTGGTGAAGAATGGAAAGGAAGACTCGAACTCTCTGCGGTTCCTTCTAGTTACTCCAGTGGACAACTTGACCCCAAGAAAGTCCTTGAGTGAAATCTTTCAAACTTCAAATTTAATTGCAGGTAACTCCAAATTTACTCTTTGCCATTTAAATTCTTCTTGAGCACCTTTGTGGGTTTTTGTGTGTGTTCACATGCAAAATCTTTCGTTTTTATAGAATTTTTAATTATGATTTTGCCAAAACCGTAGTTTTAATAAATTAACATTTGTGTGTGCAGTACTATTAAAAAAAAAAAAAACGAGTGAAGAAGGGCTTGAAGATCGTCGGATATACTATTAAAAGAAACTGAGATCGAATAAAATTTGTTGCTTCTTCGTTCTCTTTTGTAACCACACGATTTGCGGACCAAGACAAATAGACTTAACACCGGAATATTCCCGCTCTTTAAAATGTCGCTTTACTACATTTCATGATTTTTTCGATTAAGTTAAGAAATAATATACATAGAACCAATAAATTCTTGTGTCTAGCCTTTGTCCGTTCGACTCCAAAGGTATTTCAACTTTTTAAAATTTTGGGTTAAAGGCTAATCATGTTTGCTCGAGAGAAAAGGTATACAGAATACATTTATTATTACTATCAATTGCATTAGACTTTATATACATATTTTATAATTACTAACAAATACTACAACAATAAAAGATTATTCATTAACTATGAGGACAAAAGGACAATATTCGACGTGCCAAATTCTAATGTTTTTAGATTGACAAAAGTAAAACATTACTTATAATCAAAATAGACTATAGAAAACAAGCATAGTGTATTAAACTTGGCAAAAAAAAAAAAAAAA
>VBRH01000166.1:163607-174099 GCA_014578085.1 Cardamine resedifolia | reverse complement strand
TTTTTTTTTTTTGGTCCTCTCAGTAGTAGTTATATAAGTTATTTTATAAAATTACTATATGAAAGTTTCACGATACTATGGAATTTATTTTCTTTCAAAAATTTTATAAAGAAAAAGGAATAATAGAGTGGGGGATTTTAGCATCTCGTTCAAGATATGAATGAATAGAGAATTTTGCAAAAAGTGTAAAGAAATAACCGACCAAACCCACTTGTTCTCTCACGTCCTTTTTATATATTTGAAATGTTTTGAGATAAAAACTCAAGTTTAATTTAAAGTCGTAATATAAAAATATTTATTTCAGCTTATAAAATTTTATAAGCATTTATGAGTTTAAGAAAAAACTTTAATAATAACAAAATTATAAGAAGAGGTGTATTTCACTGATACAAAATAAATTTGCTATTTTTATAACTTGTTTTTAAGAAACTTTAATACAGTAAAATAATTTAAATGATATTTTATCTTTCTTTGCAAAACCATTGTGCAATTAAAGTAAGAACTAGCTAGGTCTAAAAAATATTTTTCTGTTAAATTATATGTCTTCTCGTTTTCATAAGATATAACCTTCGTAAAAATATTATTTTATAATATTTGAAAGTTCAAATTAAGCAAGTTTGGTACTACTACGTCTTTAACCAAAGAAAAAAAAATGGCTGGTTCTATGATAATTGTCATATATACTATGATAATTGTAATATTCATATGGTCATGGCGTATAGTACGTGGAAACTTTGAAGATTAAAATGATATCGAATATTATTTAGCTTACCAATAATAATGTAGAGCCCTGGAATATATATATCTTCAGGTCAGAAAATCTAATTAAAAGGTTATCTATAAATTATTTTTAAAAGCTATGATTATATCGATACGATTCTCTAGTGCAATTTTTGTCCCGAGAAAACATATTTCTACAATAAAAACAATAAAAACTAACTTCAATCTAAACAAATCATGAATAATTCATAATATTCATATTGGATCACATTGTAAACGTGACCCCAACTAAACAACACGAGATCCAATTGATTTTATATTTTATATTTTCTATATTAATTTGTTAATGGTTTTTTGTCCGTCTGTTACATCATTATTATATATATTTGATCTAATATTGTTATGATGATATTCGAGTACCTACAGCATATATGATTAGGATGAAGAGTTTTTTGAACAACGATTCCACGACGCAAACTCTCTCTGACGAACGGTTCTGCATGTACGACATCCCCATGATGGATATACTCTCTCCGCAACATTCAGATCTACGACGAACGGTTCTGCATGTACGATATCTCTATGGTGGATATACTCTTCCCGCAACATACGAGACCACGACGGCCGGCTCTCTCTGCAGCATTCTGGAACCTCCGATAAGTTTTGTATCCATTAATCTGTAAGAAACTGTATTTTCTAGTACTCGAACCCAAATTTGTTAATGGGTTAAACTTAATTTTTATTTGAGGTAAAAAAAAAATTTCTTTCATTAGTTTTAGTGCCTCCGCCCCTGAAAAAGGGATCAAAGCAATTTAAAAAGAAAACATCTGCAGGAATAAATTGGAAGGACAAACGTATAATTCACTGGACTATTATGGGTTTTTAATTGTACTAAGACGTGAGCCCACAAATTTGGGAAGTAAGGCTTCAACAAATGAGTCTAAAACCAACGGGCGTTTTATCTACTTGACCCGAAAGTTAAATTCGGATCCGGGTAATACCGACCCGTTAAAACCGAATTACTCATACGGCCGAGATTTTTCCACCAAACTCGACGGTTACCACTCGTTCATTTCCACCATCTTCCCTCTCTCCACCCCAAAAGTATCTTTTTCCCAAAATTTCCCGATTATCTCACGCCGGTTGCTTTCAATCGCCGTCTTCATAATCTCCGGCGATTGAATTTGTCTATACTTTTTTAATACTCTTTGAGGTTTGTTTCATGGAGTGGGACAGTGGCTCCGATCTGAGCGCCGATGATGCTTCTTCAGCGGCGGATGCTGAGGAGGGAGGTCTTTTTCCCGGCGGTGGACCAATTCCAATTCCGGTTGGGAATTTGCTTCACAAGGCGCCTTGTGGATTCGTTGTTACTGATGCCGTTGAGCCGGACCACCCTATTATATATGTCAACACCGTCTTTGAAATGGTTACTGGATATCGCGCTGAGGAGGTTCTCGGAGGAAATTGGTTAGTCATTTTTGTTATCTTCTGGATTAGAGTTCTTATTGATGTGAGGAATTTCGTTGATTTTGGGGGGGTTTGGCTCCTTTTTTTTTTCTCCCTTCTCTACTTTCCCGAATTGGGCTGCTTGTGGAGTTTGATTAAGGAAGGATCGTGTAGTTGTGAGTATAGATAAGAATTGTAGAGTTGATTACCAAGCGAATATTTTTGGGAATCTGAAGTTGCTTCTGAGGACGCTCTTGTTCGTTGATCACTTGATTTGGTGTCTTTAGTACGGATTTTATGGAGGGGTGAAAACGAAGAGGTGTCTTGTTTATCACATGTGACTATGCAGAATTGTAGAGAATGCTTGATTATTCACTGCTGTTGATGATATTAATCGAGCTCTCATGGCTGTTGTGGAGCTGTTTCAGCTGCTCCATATGTTAAGCAAACTTGAAGATGTATATATATGGGTCTAGTGAGATAATTGAGCTACCCCTTTGTAGTTTATCGGGGCATAGCTAACACAATAAACTCTTTACCAAATCAGACACTAGTTCAGATTGATGATGTGTAGCGAGCCAATGATTAGTAGGTTCATTTGAAAGGTTAAGTCCTTTGCGTTTGGTTGTTACTAATAGTTTGCCGTGGGAGTAGAGCTATTAGCTTCCTTCTTTTCTTGATATCGGTAAGCTTACATCTGACAGGGAGGAGCTGATCAATTCATTAGTTGTTACTGTTGTACAGAATTATTTCTGGTTATGCTTTAACCTATGTTTGTCTGGTGTTTTTGGTTTGTTTTCAGTCACTGTATGCACGGCCAAATTTATTGTCTATTGCTTTTGCGCATCAGTAAGTCAGAGATAACTTTGTTCTTGGTCTTATATTGTTTCTAATATTTCGCTGGATTATGCAGCCGCTTCTTGCAATGTAGAGGACCGTTTGCTAAAAGAAGGCACCCATTAGTTGACTCTATGGTGGTTTCTGAGATAAGAAAATGTATTGATGAGGGCATTGAATTCCAAGGCGAGTTGTTGAATTTTAGGAAAGATGGATCTCCGTTGATGAATAGATTGCGACTGACTCCTATTTATGGAGACGATGGTACTATCACCCATATAATTGGAATCCAGTTCTTTATCGAGACAGACATTGACCTTGGACCTGTGCTTGGATCTTCAACAAAAGAAAAAGAAAAATCAATCGATGGGATATACTCAGCTTTAGCCGCTGGGGATCGGAATGTTTCCAGAGGGATGTGTGGGTTATTCCAGCTGAGTGACGAGGTTGTGTCTATGAAGATATTGTCACGCCTAACACCAAGAGATGTTGCATCTGTTAGCTCTGTATGTCGCAGGCTATATGTGCTGACAAAGAACGAGGATCTTTGGCGAAGGGTTTGTCAGAATGCATGGGGAAATGAGACAACACGTGTATTAGAAACTGTTCCTGGTGCAAAGAGACTCGGTTGGGGCCGCCTGGCTAGAGAACTGACCACCCTTGAAGCTGCAGCTTGGAGAAAACTAACTGTTAGAGGTGCGGTTGAGCCGTCTCGCTGTAATTTCAGTGCTTGCGCTGTCGGGAACAGGGTCGTTCTCTTTGGAGGAGAAGGTGTGAATATGCAGCCGATGAATGATACCTTTGTTTTAGATCTGAATTCGGATTGCCCCGAATGGCAGAATGTCAAAGTGAGCTCCCCTCCTCCGGGACGCTGGGGCCACACGCTCTCTTGCGTAAATGGCTCGAATCTGGTTGTATTTGGTGGCTGTGGACAACAAGGTTTGCTGAACGATGTGTTTGTGTTGGATCTCGATGCAAAGCCGCCTACTTGGAGGGAGATTTCGGGTTTGGCGCCACCTCTACCAAGATCATGGCACAGCTCATGCACCCTTGACGGAACCAAACTGATTGTCTCTGGAGGTTGTGCAGATTCCGGCGTTCTTCTCAGTGACACGTTCCTTCTCGACCTCTCGATAGAGAAACCAGTGTGGAGAGAGATCCCAGCTGCCTGGACTCCGCCTTCCAGGTTAGGCCACACACTATCGGTTTACGGAGGAAGAAAGATCTTGATGTTTGGTGGTCTTGCTAAAAGCGGCCCTTTGAGATTCCGTTCTAGCGATGTCTTCACAATGGATCTAAGTGAAGAGGAGCCTTGTTGGAGGTGTGTGACCGGTAGCGGAATGCCCGGAGCAGGGAACCCAGGAGGAGTAGCACCACCACCGAGGCTGGATCACGTAGCGGTTAACCTCCCAGGAGGCAGAATATTGATCTTCGGTGGTTCCGTGGCAGGGCTTCACTCAGCGTCTCAGCTTTATCTACTTGATCCAACCGAAGAGAAACCGACTTGGAGAATACTAAACATTCCAGGGAGACCGCCACGGTTTGCTTGGGGACATGGCACTTGTGTTGTGGGAGGAACAAGAGCTATAGTGCTTGGTGGTCAGACTGGAGAAGAGTGGATGTTAAGTGAGCTACACGAGTTATCACTAGCGAGCTATCTCACGTAAACCAAGCAGAGCCTATGAATCAAACAGATGCAGCCATAGAAGAAGATGAGAAGGTTTCTCTGTTAGGATACTGAGCCTTAGGGAGAGTGACTCTGTGGTGGGACTTTGGTGCTACTCATATTTTTTAGTCCTTCTTCTTCCTCCTCCTCTTTAGGACTTTTAGTGCTTTTATTTATATAAATAGTGAAAAATGTCATCTCTCTCGTTCTCTCTAGGGCGTGTTCCTGTTGTTCTCTTTGAAGTTAGATGTTTGCTGCTTTTGAGGAGTGCATTTGTGTTCATATTCTGTAAATTTTATTTATGGTTTTACAAATTTATAATAAGATGCTCTCTCTTCTTATGTTATTGGAACACAATTTTCATATCCAAACAATAATGGTATATTTGCTCTGATTTATTGATGTTATCTTTGTAATCCCATGTTATGAGATTTTTGTATATCCAACCAATAATGGAGTTTTCTAATTTCTAATGTGATATTTCCATTAATATAAGCAAATTGGAAGAAAGAAAAAAAAAATCGAATTATTTTGCCATTTCATAGTTAGAAAAGAAAAATTGGGGGAAAATAATCAGTCTCTCCGTCGAAATTGGTTAAACCCTGATACAACAACCTTCCTCAGTAGCATCACCACAATGTCAGAGCGTGACCGCCGCGAACGAGAGAGGGACAAGGACCGTGAACGTGACTGGGATAGACGCCGAGATAGAGACGACCGTGACCGTGATCGAGACCGTGAAAGAGATAGAGAGCGCGACCGTGACCGTGACCGAGGGCTTAGGAGCAAGAAGTCCCGATCTCGTACTCCAGACCACCACGCTCGTGCTCGCCACGTTCGTTCCCCTGAGAGGTATCGGTCTCGTTCCCGCTCGATTGACCGGGACCGTCATCGACACCATAAGCGCAGGACTCCATCCCCCGATGCGTCGTCGCGGAAGCGGCCTCGCCAGAGCTCAGTAGACGATGAGAAGGAAAGGAATCGCAAACGAGTTGCGTCTGATTCCGTGGACGAGATTGTGAAAGAGCTTACTACTAAGAAGAAGGATAAACAACCAAGCGGCAACGGCAACGATGCTGCTGATAATGGCGGAGGAGAAGGCGAAGCTGAGGAAGGAATGGATGTGAATGAGATAGAGATGATGAAGATGTTAGGGATTCCTACTGGATTTGATTCCACCAAAGGGAAACCAGTCGCAGGTGCTGACGTCAGTGGGATTAGAGCTGTAACCAAACGTCAGCCAAGACAGTACATGAACCGTCGCGGCGGATTTAACCGGCCTTTACCCGCTGAGCGTAACCGCTAGCTTTCTCTCAAGGTTAGGCTTCTCACTAAGCCTTCTCAAGTTGATGGTTTATGTGATGATAATCTCTGTGATTCAATAACATCGAATTGGTTTATAGGTTTAGCTGTTATGATGGAATTAGCTTTTAGACTTGTTGGTTGCATTGTTGATGAATCATCAACATCTTATCAAGATAATGGAATTTAAGAATTCGTTAGATTCAGTATTTTGTTGCTCGATATAACTTTCACTCTTTGTTCACTGATTGTTATTTAGTTATAATATAACAGAGATCTCTAGTTCATGAGATATCCTCACAAGCTCTATATTGATAATTTCACTTGGTTCTTTTTGTCAACTAGTTAAGTTAATCCAGAGAAGATGAATGAAACCAGTCTTGCGTTTTCTCTAAGTTCTTTGCTTTCATTTCTTGCCGTATTTTACTCTCACAAGATTTAAGTTGTGCGAGTTAGTGCGAAAAATCCCACCATAGTGCTGGTTTTACTTGTCATTGAATGGATATCCGAAGAGATTGACAGATTTCAGTTTTTCATGATATTATTAAACTATAATCTTGTTGCAACTCTCTGCATCCAGTTCAGTTTTGGGTTTTTTTTCGCATTCTTCTTATTCTCCTCACCATTTTTTCTCTGCTTTGAAACAAATTTTTGCAGGTCCATCTTATGCTGTCCTAAACGCTAGTAAAAGAAGATGAGAGTGTTCAAGCTGCATTTCCAAGGTAGTATTTATGGCAATTCTTCTCCAGACTCTATTCCAATGTCCTTTGGAGAAACAAACATGTGCTCTCTGAATTTAGAAACAACTGATGAGTTATCGTTATTTCAGGATTTACAATTGTTAATGCTTTGTGTGTAATCTCCGGCTCTCACTTTCAGTTGAAATCAAGCCTATTCGTTTTGAGTTTTTCACTAGATATCAGAAGCAAATTGGTGTTTGCGTACTTACTTAACTTCATTCCAAAAATATAGTTACTAGTTTAGAATATCAAGCAAATTGATAAAAAAAAGACTAATTTCAAAAAGCTCTAATGCCAGAGTTTGAGGCAGACTCTAGCAGGTACAACACCAGTCGTTGATGATCTTTTGCTCACTATGCATTCTGAGAATGTATCCACTAGCTGTTGTCCCAAGGATGACAGATCCTCCATAAAGGTCTCAACAAAGACCTTCACAATTCTTACTTCTCGGTGAGTAGCTCTTAAGCTATACCATGTCAAAAACCTTTCCCTAAAACTCTTGTCTATATGTCCTTCTTGCTCTAAACATCTAATTGTCTTAATGATACGACCCAAGTCTTTATCTCCCACTCCATTTCCTGCATTTATCTCAGGTTCCTCATTCACTGATACTGTTCTTGATTTGGATCTTTTATGCCCTCCTTGCTTGCCTTTAAAAGTATCTCTCTTGCAAGGTGTTACAAGCAAGTCTCTTCCCTCTATCTTGTTAGCTTTCCTTTTTACGAGCCTCTCGTTTTTAAGCTCAGATTCTACTTCTCCTGCACTACAGTGTTCAGTGATGTCCTTGTCACCATTTTCACTAGAGTGTTCAGTGTTGTCCTTGTCACCATTTTCTTTGCTGCAGCTTTTATGGACATTATTAGATTCATCTTCGGGGAAAGATGGAGTACTACAAAGACTACTGCTAGAGTTTGTCAAAGGGCTTTCCCGGTTCCTAGCTTCATCTCCATCATCCTTCAATGTTGAGAACTGAAGCTCAGACTCATCTAAGTCACCTTCCTTGTTAAAGGGCACAACTCTGAGACAGAACTCAGTCTCGGGTTCAAGTCCTAGGATGGTAGACCTCGTCTCAGGGAGATTAACATCAAATTTCACCTGAGACGAGCACTCTTCGTCTTCTGACTTTCGACAAAACAACTTGAAACCTGTGATCCGGCTTTGCAAAGAAGAAGACGGCTCCTCAAAGTCTAATCTCACAGTGACTGATCTAGCTTGAATCTCTTCTACTCTCACGCTTATCTTGTCACCTAAGAAGAACTAGAGTCAACATCTTCGATTTTAAAACAAAAGTAATATATACAGAACACTAACCTTGTCTTGAAACAGATTCCGATGGTGACACCATTTTGTCCAGAGCTTCCATTGCCAGAGAACACAGCTCCTGAACTTGTGGTCCTGAAGAGAGTCTATTGACAATACCTCGGGCCATCTTCATGGCCCAACCGGACAACGGACCCACATCACCCTCGAGCTTCTTTACCGCCTCATCCATTATCTCCAACAGATTTCGATACCTCCTTGTACCTCTCAACAGCTTCTGTCCTAGAGAAAGGCGGTAACAAAGTACATCCAAACGCCGCGTCTCTTTCGCCACCTTCACTTGTTTCCTCCAGCATCTGTAAGCACACGCACATGCATTACATAACATTCTCCAAACAACTCTTTTCATCATATATCCATAAAGATTCATATCGGAAAAAAATCTTACTGAAGCAAGTCATTATCTTTGCAGCAAAACGCGCAAAAAAACCTACCATCAAGATCATCCCTCCCAATCCCATAACTCTCTTGCTCTAAACCACATTCCAAATGACAAGACGATCCACAAGCCTCACAAGTCAACCATAGACTCGGATCCTTGTTATCATCAAACTTTTGACATATCCAGCAAGAACATCTTCTACAAAAGGTATCTTCACTTCCAAGAGCAGCTCTACAAGCTAAATTCTCACAGCAAATGATATAACCGATGGTCTTCTTTTTCTTCCTAGAGTTTCTACGATCAGAACAAGAAGTCTCTCCAAGAGGACGAGACACAAGATTCAATAGATTTTCAATGAGTTTTGGTTTGGCTAGACCAGTGTACTTCCTCTCTTTCCCCATCTCTGCACATATGATCTTCATTATCTCATTTCGACTCCATGAATTTAAAAGCTCCGAAGCTTCTTGTGGCTGCTTCGACAATGCGTGGATCAGTTCTCTCCTTTCACTTACACTTAAACCATTTGGTTTAGGAGGCTCCATGTATTCAACAACTGCACCAAAAAAAAACAAAGATCGATCCTTTAACCCTAGAATCACTTGAAGACGTAAAGCTGGAGAAAAAACTCAAAAAAAAAAGGAACAAACAAAAAAAATCAATTTCTGAATTTTTTTTTTTTTTGGGTAAAAAACATTCAAAGTTTTTAAGTTTGAAACTTTGAATGAATCTAAAAAAAAAATTCCAAAATGACGACGAATCCAATGCATTTTGTTCATATTCAATAAAACGACGCCGTGTTGACGACCTAAACGCATGAAACTGGAAACAGTGAGAGTTCACGTCGAGAAAATATCGTACCTTGAAATGAAGAAGTATCAATATCTTCTGGACCCACATTACCATCAAAACGCCAGATCTTTGAGAGCTGCAGGGTTTCAGACAAAAGCTTTAAATTTATGTAAAAGTTAAAGCAAACAAATCACAACAATCTGAGATTGACAAATAATACATACAAACGAGATCAAAGATGTTACGGTACTTACGATGCGGAAGAACAAAACGTTCGGATAAAAAAAAGTTCAGATTTTATTTTATTTTCGATTTTTATCTTTAAACAACCAAAGAGTAAATCCATGAAACTCTCCTTCTTTGTTATAATAACATATATGTTTATATGAATAGACAGAGATTCGAGGAGGACTTGGTCTTAAGAACAAAGCATTGATAATTTTGTTAAATTTTTAAAAGATAACACTCAAGAGAATAAATAAATAAATACACATATATATAGAAAAAATAAATAAGCACATAAAATGAGGATTGGTTCGTTGTTAAAGCTAATTGCCGAATGAGAGTTAAACAACAAAGAACAAAATAAAGCAATTTACCGAAGCAGCTTGCATTTTTTTCTTCTTGGTGTTCTTCGTTTTATTCTCTGGTTTTTTTTTTCTAGGTTTATTTAGAGATTTGTTTGGGGTTTTTTTTGTAGAAATATATAATATACTTCGCCGTTGCTCCTTCTGTTGCCTTTTCTTAGATGTTTCTAGATGAAAAAACCCCTCCTATGAATCTTCTGCTCTGAAAGCTTTTCTCGATTTTTTAAGTTCTATAGAATTTGTTCTCTTTCTTTATTTTTAATATTAAAAAAGTTGTAAATATCTAATATCTTCACGTTCTTTCGAAGATATTATGGCTTGGCAACGGCTGGGATTGACTAAATCATGGTAGACTAAAACCATTCTATTTTTTGGAACGGATCGTAATCCGCTGCAGTCTGAATTTATTTTCTTGTAAAAATGGATCATAGTCAAATCGCAGCAGATTTTTTATATTTTTTTTCCACTCATACTACTGCGTACTATAATTTATGAACTGTAAATAAAAACGGTTTAATACGCAAATAATTTTGTCCACTCTGTCTGTAACATCTAGAATTTTTATATTCAAATTTTGTTCTAGGATATCCCTTATATCTCCCTCTATGTTCGAAAATTTACAAAAAAAACAATCAAAGTTAATCTGTTCTCACAAAACATCTGAAATTTTATTTTATATATATATATATATATATTTATTTAT
>VBRH01000166.1:135969-163452 GCA_014578085.1 Cardamine resedifolia | reverse complement strand
ATATATATTTATTTATTTATTTATTTTTGCATCTATATCTGTACGTGTTCTTAGACAGAGGTCGAATGAGAGAAACATAGCAAACTGCCTGAAAGCAATATGTTATATATGTCTTTTTATTATATAAAAGCAAAAAATGCATCTATTTATATATTTTATTTTATTTTCCTCTTGGGACCCAAATTCTACAGATGCGAGGAGAGAAGAGATTGAGATCACGTTCGGTTATTCGGTATTAGTGTATGAAGTATGAACTGTCGAAGTATAAACTTCACCAAATCTATAACAATCGTTAGAGAATTTAAGGATTTTTTGCTTTAAGATTTTATGGTTGTTAAGGTTTTTTAGTTCACTTGTTTATTGTTTAGGTTAGCTAATGAACACACGAAATTTAACAAATTTTTCTCAAACTAGAGAGTACGTCTCGTATGAGCTATGTTCACAAAGATCCACTAAAGATTTTTATGTGTTTTTTGTTTACAATCTCTCTTATATCTCTAACCGTTTCGTTTAACTTGTGATAAGTACCTCACGAAGAAAATTGAGAATGTCAAGCTATGCCTAGAGAACCTAACACCAGCTCCTAAACCCGATAATAAGAAGAAGAATAAGAACAAGAAACACACCCGAAAAACCAAACCCTGAAACTAAGACACCCGATAACTCTTTATTGCTTAGAACTCTCTTTTTGTTTCTAGCTTATGCTTTTGTGTTTGTTTGATGATCTTTTGTTATAAACCTTGATCTCTATTTATAATAGATGAAAACCTCTTGATCCCTTGAGTTTAAACCGTCATTGCAACTCTTTTTCCCTCTAGGATTCACTTCCTTCTATGACAAGGAACACACTTCAAGAACAAATAGGAATTGGATTTCATATACAATTAGAATTGGTTTTCCCCGGCCCAGTAATAGTTCAACTCGTTTGTGTTGGTTTGGTCAAAACCTCGATATTGCTCACAAATCTCTACCTTTGTCGTTCTTTGTACCATCTTGCTTCGTTTCCTTCGACCAAGAAACCTCTGCAACTTCCAACACACCTCTTCAATGGATGCCGGCAGCTCTTCCTCGAAACCACCGCTCTCCGTGGAGGAGATCTTGGAAACGATTTGCAGCAACACCACCGTGACTCAAGGCATATATACCAGAATCTTTAACCCGTCTCAATCTTGAAATGATTCTTGGTTTCTTCCTTTGTCTTGAGCTAACCCGAGCTTTTGCTTCGTTTTTTAAACTTTTACAGGTGAAGAAGAACGCAAGGAACTCGACGCCTTGCCCCTCTGTGAGAAGTAAGCCTCTTCCCTCACTTGATTCTTTCCGATTTAAGCCTTTACGGACTTCAATCTTGAATCTTCCTTTATCGATTTACTTTTGAGACTTGTACCGTTACTAACTCGAGTCTCTTTTCCTTTCCTCTGAGACATGCAATCGACAGGGCTATCTCAGAGTACATCTTCACCAAATCAGGCGATGACCTTGCGCTTCTCGCGAAAACCTTCTACCGTGTTTCCCGGTAAGCCCTTTGTTAATAAGTCAGCTGGATTTAATGTAGTGTGAATCTTGTTGACTTACTGAACCATCTTCAACTATATCTCTGATGAAATGATACTTGGTTGCAATATGCTTAGTTCTATCATGATAAACTAGATTCTTTGCCAAATGTATAACACTTTGTGAATCACAGTTAAACTTAAAACACTTAGAACCAATGTTTAATTCATCACACATCTTCTGTTACTAAATTCTTTTATTAAATGCTTCTATGAGAGCAATGTACTCAGCATCTGTGATTGATAATGCCATCACATGTTGTAGACTTGATCTCCAACTTACTGTATTTCCTCCAACATGAAATACATAGCCACTAACAGACCTACTTCTGTCAAGGTCTGTTGCATAGTCAGAGTCACAAAATCCTTCTATATCTAGATGATCTGATTTTGTAAAAGTCAGACTAATCTCTGTAGAACCCTTTAGAAACCTCAATATCCACTTTACTGCATCCCAATGATTTATTTCAGGGTTAGCCATGTATATGCTAACTTGACAGATTGCATGAGCCAAGTATGGTCATGTACCAATCATTGCATACATCAGACTTCCTACTGCACTTGCATAAGGAACTGATTCCATGAGTGGTGCTTCTTTAATCAGCTCTTCTTGTGTCAACTTTCTCAGTTACCTGAGTGTAAACCGGAGACACAACAGCTTTGCAGTCTATCATGTTAAATGGCCTTAGGACTTGTTTTAGGTATCTTCCCTGTGATAGCTTAAAAACTCCTTTCTTTTTATCCCTGATGATATTCATTCCTATAATCCTTGTGGCCGGGCCCAAGTCTTTCATCTCAAATTCTTTGTTTAGATTCTTCTTCAAGATGTTGATCTTCTTTAGGTCCTTAGATGCTACCGGCATATCATCAACATAGAGTCATATGAATACTTGATCCTCAATGGTTGTACCTCTGTGGTAAACACAAGGATTATTGACACTTCTGTGGAATCTATGTAACTTCATAAAGTCATTAAACTTGTGATTCCACTGTCTGGGAGTCTGCTTTAACTCATAAAGACACTTATTCAGTAGACAAACCATGTCTTCTCTTCCTGTCTCTATGAAACCTTCTGGTTGATTCATACAGATGACTTCATCTAATGTTCTATGTAAGAAAGTAGTCTTGACATCTAATTGCTTCAATTCTAGATCAAAATTCACCACCACATATAACATGATCCGTATGTAAACATGTTTCACTACTGGTGAAAATATCTCATTGTAGTCAACTCCTTCATCCTATGTAAATCTTTTAACTACTAGCCTAGCTTTGTATCTAGGTTCTTCCACACTTGGAACCTTTCTTTTAGCTTATCTATCCATTTACACCCAACTGTCTTCTGCTTGTTTGGCCTTGGAACAACTTCCCAGGTTTCATTCTTGTCCAGAGACTTCATCTCTTCTATCATAGTCTGCTCTCACTTCTTCTATTCCTTACTCCTTTTAGCTTCTCCCACAGTTTGTGGCTCATCTAGTTCTAATTCTTCTGCACAAGCTAGTGTATAAGCCACAAATTGTGCAGAATCTCCATACATCTGTGGAGGTTGTATGTTTCCTCGTCTTACTCTATCTTTTGCAAGTAGATAACCATCGAGTGAATCATACTCAGCTTCTTCCAGAACTTCATCCTGATCTGATTCTCTTTCTGCATCAGTAGTTGTTTCTGTTCCTGAAGATGCTCCACCTTGATTGGTGTTTTTCTCATCTTCATCTTCTTCTGAGACTGCTCTACCTTGATCTGAGGAGCTTTGAATTGTGACAGTATTATTTGGCCTTTGGATCAACTCAGTACTGAAAATAACCTTCTTGCTTTTGGCTTTAGGTTCCTTTTCAGTCTTATTTTCTTTGTATTATTTTCCTTCATCAAAGACCACATTCTTACTAATGGAACATTTTCCTTCTTCTGGTAACCATATCATGTATCCTTTAGGACCTTGAGGATATCCCATGAAGAAATCCTTAACAGCTCTGGGACTAAGTTTGTCTTGTTGAGTAAGCACGTATGCAACACAACCAAGTCTTCTGAGATGACTGTAGTTTATCTTAGCTCCTGACCATACTTCTTCTGGAATCTTGAAGTTTAGATATGCACTTGGTGATCTGTTGATTAGATACACCGTTGTTGCTGCAGCTTCTGCCCAAAACTTATTTTCCAAACAAGTCTCAGCTAACATGCATCTTATCTTATAAGTAATTTTCATGTTCATCCTTTCTGATACTCCATTTTGTTGTGGAGTGTAAGTGCATGTTCAATATCTCTAACTCATGTCTCCTTGCATAACTTATCCATCTGTTGATTGCAGAATTCCAGACCATTGTTTGTCCTTAAGCACTTAAGTGTCTTCTTTTTTTAATTCTCAACCAGAGTTTTCCACTCAGAGAAATTTTCAAACACTTCATCCTTGCTTTTGAGAAACCGGATCTAAACTTTCTTTGAATAGTCATCAATGAATGTTACGAAGTATTTACACCCGGATAAGCTTGCTTCATTATAGATTGATCCCCACAAATCATTGTGCACATAATCTAATATGCTTATAGATGTGTGCTTAGCTTCCGGAAAGCTCTGCTTGTGTGATTTGCCTAATACACATTCCTCACAAAAATCCAGTGTGTGTACTTCCTTAGAGTCTAGATAACCTTCATTGACCATAATATTCATGTTCTTTATACTCATGTGTCCAAGCCTTGAATGTCATATGTTGGTCTGATTTACCTCAACCCTTGCCACAGATGCTTCACCCTTTAACACAGTACCCTGCAAATAGTACAATTCATCTTGATACTTGCCTTAGATTACCTTATTACCTTCTTTGTAGAAAGTAACCATGAAATCTCCTCCTTCATACTTGCATCCATTCTTTTCTAACTGGCCATATGAGATGAAGTTCATGCCCATTGTAGGCATGTATCTCACTTCTGTTAGAGTAACCATGGTGCCTTTAGGGTTTAATATCTTCAGTTTTCCTATGCCTTTGACTTCACTGTGTGTGTTGTTTCCCATCAGAATCTTTCCTCCATTGACTTCTTTCAAATCAAATAATACATCCTTGTCCGGTGTGATATGTAAAGTACATCATGAATCCATCACCCACTCGTCCTTAACATATTGTAAGCTAGTTGTAAGTAGCATAGGTAGCTCTCCATCGTTAGCTACATTTCCAGCATTGTTGTTCTTCCTTTCATGATATTCTGCCTTGAAGTGTCCTTCCTTCCCGCATACCCAACACTCTTTCTTCTTTGTTTGATTCTTCTGTTTAGACTTAGATCGCTTATCCTTGCTCTTGGATCTGTTTCCTCCTTGTCCATTGTTTATATTTTGAGTTCTTCCTCTGCTCACAAAGAGTCTTTCTAAATTTGCTTTTGCTTTTAAAAGCCCCTTCTCCTTCAGCTCGATTTCTTTTGAGTAAACAGCACTGGTAACATCATCAATGGCTAGAGTTTGAGTCTTCCTAGCTCCGTACTTAAGGGTGTCCCTTAGTGCTTCATAAGGATCTGGTAGTGCAGATATAATTTGTATAGCATGATCCTTATCCGAGATATTGATATTCAAGTTGGTCAAGTCATTGATCAGCTTTAAGAAAATATCGAGGTTGTACTCAATACTCCTGTTTTCTTCAAACTTGAAACATGAGAACTTCTGTTTTAAATATATGCGGTTAGCCTGAGATCTTGATTGATAATCTATCTCCAAAGCTTTCCAGATAGCTAGAGTTGTTGTTTCCTTCATGATCTTCCATAAAACCACATCTCTTAGGCTCATACAGATTATGTTTTTAGCTCTCTTCTCCTTTTCTTTTCTTTCTAGATCTATCTCAGTTTATCTTCAGGTTTTACACCAACTGTCCCTTTTAGTTGTCTAAAGGATCGTCATTTCCTGAAGTACTATGAGTTTCTTCCTTAAGACAAGATTCTAAGCCGAGTAACTCCAACTGGCATGTCATCTTGTACTTCCATATGCCAAAGTCTCCCTTTCCATCAAAATTCTCCACATCGTATCTTCTTGAGTTTGATTCCATGATTATCATGTTTCAGGTAGAAACTATAATCAGTCAAACTCCTTTTTCCGTATGTCTTTAGGAATTGCAGAACTTTTTTTAGATGTCTATAGGAATTGCAAAACCTTTTCCGGATGTCTTTAAGAATTGCATAAACTTTTTCCGGATGTCTTTAGAAATTGCAAAACCTTTTCCGAATGTCTTTAGGAATTGAAGAACCTGATTCGAATCACCTTCTGCTTTGTCATGGATGCTCTGATACCACTTGTTAAGGTTTTCTAGTTCGATTATTAACTTGCTTGTTGTTTATGTTAGCTATTGATCACACAAAATTTAACGAGTTCATTTCAAACTAGAGAGTACGTCTCGTGTGAGCTATGCTCACAAATATCCACTAAATAACTTTATGTGTTTCTTGTTTACAACCTCTTTTATGTCTTTAACCGTTTCGTTTAACTTGTGATAGGTACCTCACGAAGAAAACCGAGAACGTCAAGCTATGCCTAGGGAGCCTAATACCAGCTCCTAAACCCGAGAACAAGAAGAAGAATAAGAACAAGAAATCCACCCGGAAAACCAAACCCCGAAACTAAGATACCCGAGAACTCTCTATTGCTTAAAACTCTCTCTTTGTTTCTAGCTTATGCTTTTGTGTTTGCTTGATGATTTTTTGTGTTAAACGTTGATCTCTATTTATAATAGATGAAGACCTTTTGATCCATTGAGTTTAAACCGTTATTGCAATCCTTTTTCCCTCTAAGAATCACTTCCTTTTATGATAAGGAACATGCTTCAAAAACAAATAGGAATTGGATTTCATATCCAATTAGAATTGGGTTTTTTCAGTCCTGGTTTGGTCAAAGTCTCGACAATTCTCACAATGGTTACAAGTTTATGTGTTTAAGATATAGTAATTATATTTGGTGAAGTTTCCAAAATTTCACATATTTTCAAAAAAAATTCACAAGTTTTTGTTTTGCATTACTATGAGTTCGTGATTAGAGAGTGTTCCACTGAGAAAATTAAACATATAGTTGTAAATAAAGTGATAAACTAGAGAAAAACGTAAAACAGTCAAATTTTATTAATTGGACCGATAGATAATCACATGAAAATGAGAATTTCCGTTAGAAAACTAAAAATACAATTCTACCAAAAAAAGGACGGAGAATTTTTGTTTTCTAAATAGTATATACAACCACATGCAAACAACTTCCTAAAAGTAGTTTATTGCCTTGGTTCATCTTAAAAAACTATTCAGTATACATAGTTTCATTCTACAAATACTTTAATAGTTTACAGTTTAGCCGTAACTTTTTTTGTTAAAGGGTTTACAGTTTAGCCATAATACAAAGACTAATATAGCCCCACAAACAATTTAATTTGCCCATGAACATGGTGGGTCCAAATACCAAAATATTTGCCACATCCCATAGAGAATTAAGAATTTATTTCAACTGATTTCTTGGGACGAGTGACTTTTGGAAAAATAAAATAAAATAAAATAAGAATCCATAATCGATTTAATAAGTATGATAGGATTCATGAACGAGTAATTATGACAAAGACATAGAAATATACCTTAGTTGTATATTAGTTATGTGATAAATTCCATAAATATAATTATATATCTTAGCCCAGATATTTCAGGTTAGTAAGTCACTAAGTTGTATTGTGGATCAAAAGAGGAATTCGATTAAAGTTCCATATCTCTTATACAAAGGGCGAGAAGGGTGGAGACTGGAGTAAGGCTAATTCGGGGTTTACGGGTCTGAAAGCCATATATTATTAGTTTGGTTCAACATGATTTTTAGCTAACTAATTATAATGTTAGAATTAGGGTTTAGATTTCATGGTTTATAATTTGTATATTAAAAATTTTGAATCATCAAATGGGGAAGAAAAACAGTATTTTTACAGGATCAAAACATGTAAAACCATATTCATTGGTTAAGGGTTTAAAATTTTTTATACCATATTTATCTATCATAATGATGTTGTACATACAGAGAAATTGTATATCTGACAGAATTTATGTCCTGGAATGATTGTTTAAAAAAATTATTTATCATAATCACAAATATTGCATGTAGTCGAGCATCTATAAATCCTATATATCTAATAATAATAATATAATAGACCATTAAAAAACATCGAAAACAATTTACAGGAGCTTTTAAAAAATTGTGAAAGTAAATGAAAGTATATCCGTTGAAAACATATTCTAGTCGGCATGTTTAAAGCAGAAACTTTCCAGCTTATGAAAATATATTCTAGTCGGCATGATAAAAGTATATGAAAATATTTACTCTAAAAATGGCTGAAAATATTATTACTCTAAAAAGGTTGCCAATCACCCCTAATAAAAGTTTCAGAAAAATTGTAATTTTCTATATAATATTACTGGAAACATATTTACATTGCCGAACAAATATTTCTGGTTATGCCTAAAAATGTAAAATATATATTACAAACATCAACTTAAAAAAAAAAAACCTATGAAATTTTTCGAAAATTATGTTTCAAAAAGTTTCATATATTTCTAAAGCAGATTCACAAGTTTATGTTGCTTTAAAAAAAACATGTTTGGCATTAATGTGAACTCATGGTGGGCTTATCCGTTTATATTTTAGGATTTGAGCATTAAGGTTTCGGATTTAAAGTTTTTTTTTATTAATTTTAATCTTTTAGGCTTTATGATATTACAGATCAGGAAAATAAAATTAACACGTAAAAGTTTGTAAATAAAATGCTAAGAATTTGTAACAATACTATTAACATTAACATTAACATAGAATTTACTTAAGTTTATGGTTTGCTTAGTTCTCAATTTTGTTCGGCTACTTTTGGACTGTCAAACCGCATGTAACACATTTTCCGATTCCCTGTTTCTGGGATTTTTAATATAATATTTGTTAAACAAAAAAATAGAAAAGAAAACATTAACATATTTAACTTTTGTAGTTAACTTGAAAAACGATTTGAAAACAAGATATATCTTAAAAATAAAACTTTCCAATGTTTTCTATATTTTGTCAACTTTTCCGAAAACTTATGAAAGTTTTTCAAAACATGTCAAAGCTTTAAATATAATGTAATAGTTTCCAAAAACTTGTATAAACTAAGCACTTCTAAAAACATTTGAAAATGTGTGATAATTTCAACTGACTACTCTTTTGGCAATATAACTAGGTATTGTTATATTTGGTCATCATTTATATTTGGCTATTTTACTCCAGGGTAGACACATAATATCCAGGAAATTTAGGGTATCTATATTACATCATATAATGCTAATAATCGTTGAGTAGTTTGTAGAACTTATTTTGAAATATGTCAAAATAGAATTTTGAATATTTAATCTTTTGTTATTTTTATGTATTATGTATGTTAAAAATTATGTTTTAACGAATCGAAGTAGATAATAGAGAAAAAAAATGAATTCGAATTTTTAGGTATACGAAAATTTTTGGATAAAAACAAATCATAATATTAAGCATTTGGTTGGGACTAAATAAATCATCAATAAAAAAAAAATAGGATATTCACTTCGGACTTAAGTATTGTATTTTTTTTTTGTTTTCAGTACTAATGGATAATATGATACCTCTTCAAGCACGCGTATAGTCCATAACTAATGGACCCATTATGCTCGATCCAGAAATTAGTAATCAAATTACGTCACACTTCATTACTGTTTTTTACATTTTATAGCTTGTATTTTAATTTTTCTCAGTACCGATGCTGGACGGTATTTATACGATTGCAAAATATCATCACTTTGTGTATAGTATGCAGATTGATCACCATTGTTTTTGTTTTCCCTAAAAGTACTACTTTCTATGTAACATACACATATGCGAGTAATATCTTTGAAAATAACTTTTAGTATTTTAAAAAAGTGATCTTGTACTTTAAGTTTATTCGATCATACAATTCTTTCAATATAATTTAGTAAAAGATATATCTATTGAATTATATTTTAGTAAAATTGAGACGTATTCACTTTTTGAATAAGCTATGACTGTAATTTAATGCTGTCTTACACCATAGCCTCTGTTTGAAACACAAATTTATGTGCTTACATTTACATGTAACTTTTTCTACAAAGATACAATATGTTTCACTTATCATAAAATATCTGTGCAAACTCCAAACGCAAACACAGGACTGTCTTTCCGTTTGCGGTTGGCATCGACCAAAACAATGAGTTTTATTCAAAATACTAGATTGTATAGTTGAAAAAAAAAAATCAGTGTATGCAATACATACACAAACAGTCAAAACATAAACGGAACAAACAACACAGTAAAACCTCTATATAACATTAGAACCAAAATATTTTATGAAATTTTCTTAATTTATAGAGGTGATATTTGGGTAAAAGTAAAACGATCAATCTGGACTTAGAAAAAATTATTGATTTATCGAGATATTAATTTATAGAAGTATCACTGTATATGAGACATTAGTATCTTGTGCTTTTGGTTTATATATGTAAACGTTTTAAGATACTAATTGTCCCAGATCATCTTAAATTTTATCCAAGATATTAATTGTTCCAACTACTAAACTAGAAGAAGTTTTTTCAATTCTTTTTTTTCCAGCTTTTTTACATCAGAAGTTTGTTTCTTCTACCGCAATGACGACATCGACTGAATCAACCGCAGTTAATCACATTGACCATATTCCAACCACCACAACCATTTGAATTTTTCTATTTGTATTTTCTGCCAACCGTTACCCAATAGTATGCCAGAGACAATGTTTTACCGCCATTTTGTCATCGTATAGGAAACAAAGATAAGCTTACTTCATGTATGCAAAATAATATTCATCGGTTTCACAAATATTTGAATTTTCAGATATACTAATAATAACAAAACGTTGATGAGACCAGACCATGCCATGCAGAGACTTATTTAAGTTCCCGAAAATATTCTTTAACAAACAAAAAAAATAAGTATAGATTTTTTGATAAAGATTACATATCAACTTCAATCATTTCATATTGTCAACACAACAACAAAAAATGAAACAAAAATATAATAGATAATAAGTAAAAGTTCTGAAAAGTGAAAAAGGAACCCATAACGCCATTAACACAAAGAGTTAGTACTGTCAGGTCCCGCTAAATTCTTGGTCAGTCAACAACGATAAAAGTGAAAAAATTAAAAATACTTAAGCTACTTAAAATAATCTAAGAAGAAAATATCTGATCTCAAACAGAGCCCTTTTTTTTCCTACAGCGTTATTTTTTTTTTCTCCGGATGAGACCTCATTCCAACCCAAAAACCGGTGTCTGCAACACAGAGAGATTTGACTTCGCAGTTTGGTAAGGATTTGAAATGTTGTTATTAATCCAGTTTATGTTCCCACCATCATACCCTTCATTACCATTACTCATCGTTGTTGTCGAGGTCAGCGGAATTGCCGAGACAGGGCTCGATGCAGCAGAATCATGGTTATACCCTTCAGACCCGACAATATTACCACCAAAGTTGTTTTCGCCTTCTTGCATTACCGGCATTATAGCATAACCCGGAGAGGGGTTGTGAAGATCCAACCCAAACGTTGCTATTGGTCGGATCTCGGCTTTCGGGTTAGCCTGTAATCCAAAAACGTTGGACCAATAATGATCAGCCGGGTCTGGTTTGATCGGTATTCCGGTGTGGAAAAAGGTTCCTCCTTGGTCATGGACTGGTGTTGCCACATTGAAAGTGAGCGACGATGTGGTCAGAGACGGAGGGTCTGGTGGAGATAGATCAACGGTTTTGTCAGCTACTGCGGTTGCTGGGGAGGGTTTAGACATTAGTCCGCCCACAGGGAGATTACAGCTAGCAATCGATTTGACATCATAGCGACTGATGTCGAAATTGGTGACTGCATTTAGACCGCGGAATTTGATCGCTGCTATATCATAAGCTTCGGCAGCCTCCTCTTGGGTGCCTTAAGTTTAATATACCACTATAAGTTAAATCCTAATCATCAGAAATATTTAAAATCAGATTCATAAAATATATTGAAATATGACTCACTAAATGTGCCAAGATAAAGGTCCTTGTTGCCTGCCACTCTTCCAATTCGTGCCTGCCATCGACCATGCTGATGATGTCTGCATTATTGTAATAAAGTTATATCATTTTATTAGCAACATATATTGGATAGTTTCATAAGATAAATAAATTTTAAGAGTAAAACATCTACTGGTTCAAAGTAAAAACAGACCTAGTGACACCTCTGTACATGGAGGCACCTCTAGAGAATCCACTGCTTTTCCTTTAATAAAACAAAAAAAAAACGTATTTTGGTTAGAAAACAGATTTGATTTTCTTCCAATTTCTAGGAAAACTTATCTCAATTTAAATTATTACCTCCTTAGTGAAGCAACAAACTCCTGCCGAGTCATATGTTTCATCTCTTCAAGTTCAGACTCGTAATTTGATATCTAAATACAAACATTTCTCCGGAAATCAATACTTGAAATAAAAAAACAATTTTGAAAATTTCGGAAGAATATATAAAAATGAGGAAAAAATTACCGGGAAATTAGTAGTCGTTGAAGGACCCCAATACTTGAGAGCTGCAAGGTCATAAGCTCTTGCTGCCTTATCTTCCTTATCATAACCACCTGAACATAACGAATAATATATTTCGAATGGAATGATTTCGTTTCAGATATTTTAATTGGTGATGAAATAAATTGTTTATGAATATTTATTGGAACTCACCTAAGTAAACTGCAGAACAATTAAAATCATTACAAATTTCAGATCGTCCACGGATGGGTAATGATTTCACGTCACCACACAAAAAAAAGCGACGTTAGATTTTGGCCGTGACCTCATAAATAAAAAAGTAAAAGGTAAAAAATATAAAGACAAAACGCGCATTATATAGTAAACAAACAACTGAATCTTTCTAAACTACGCACACAAGTGTACCTTGTCTTCCTTTCCTGCTTTGGCCTTCTCTTCGGCAACTATTATCCCATAGATGAGCTTCGTATCTTCCAGTCCATCTATGTCTGTTAAATTAATTAAATTTTCTATTAGAAATTGTCATTAACAAAAAAACACGTGCATTTACAAATATATAGCCAAAGATATTAATATTTACGAACCAAAAATGTTATACTCTCGTCAGATTATTTAAATTTAAAGTATACTAATTAATGATTGATAACACGCACCTTGTGACTCCTCTATAAATCGATGTTCGTTGTCCGAAACTCTCTACGTTCTTCTTCGGAGTCGGCGAAGCCTCTGAGACAACTAGAGGGTTCTGTTGTTGATTATGTACGCTAGAGACTTCCGATGAGTGACCACCGGAGTAGTTCCCGAGGAAGCTAGCAGCTATTGATTTAAGCTCAGAGTCATAGATCTCGGCAGCGGACGGAGGATGGAGCTGTGGCTGTAGGTCGGTAGAGAAGACAACGCCACCGAGAGATTGCATTTGTTGCATTGTTCTTGTCGTCGTCGTTGTGGCTCCTCCGCCGAGGAAATTTTCGAGTTTAGGACCGCCGGGGTACATGGAAAGAACCGATGTGCCATCGCCGGTGGAAACTCTCGGTGACCCATCTTGCCGTTCGACTGAAAATTGGATTTAATTACAAGGGTATTAAGGTAATTAATTAATTAATTACTTTGAAGGAGACAATATCTAGTGAAAGATTCTGTAAGAAAATAAATAGAAACTGTATTTTGCTAGATCTAATAGACCGGAGGATTTACTAGATTTGATTTGACTAATTTCAAGTACAAAACCAAAAAAAAAAAAGTTACTAAAGATAAATAGAAGCAACCAATTTAAAATACACTACTAAATCTTAATAAGCAACAGTTTAATAAAAACAAAAAGAGTAATGTTATTCTGGTCAAGGTGCAACAGAACACAAAGGATGGCCGTCCTAATTCATAAAAAAAATTTTAAGAGATTTAAAAAGAAAACACAAAACAAAACCCTAATTAGATTAAGAGAGGACCTGGAGTTGTGGAGAAACCTTGAAAGAGAGGGAGATGAGAAGGGTGAGGATGATGATGATCTGATGTGGAGGAAGTGAGATTAGGGTTTGAGGAAGAGTTAAAGTTACTGTTGTTGGAGAGAGAGAATGAGAGCCAGTTGTGGTGGGGAGAAGATGAAGAAGAAGGAGACAAAGAAGAATCATAGCTAGAAGAAGAAGAAGATTTGTTGTTATTGTTCTTCATCTTTGGAAATAGGGTTTTTTTTTTTTCTTTCTTTGGGGACTCGTGAAATCTTTTCGATGAGAGAGAGAAAGATATTGTCTCTGGTGATTTCACGACTTTGGAAATAGTGGATGGTCTCGTCTTTTAACTCTTCCTCTAGGGCTTTAGAGATAGATAGAGAGAGAAAGAGTGAGGACACGACACAGATATAGAGGTCAAGATGAGAGAGACGAGTGAGGAAATGTATGAGAGAGATAGAGAGCACGAGGGTCGAGACTCTGTAAATTTATATTCGAAGCTAAAAACTTATTCTGATAATTTTGTTTAGGAAATCACATGCAAGACCACGTATCACATAAAAACAATTAGAATGTCGGACGTATATATTTAGCTAATGATAGATTTATATTTACTAGTTTTAGTATTAACACAAAAACTTACTTAATCTAGCTAGCATTCGCACATCTTTTATTTGGATTAGTTTTTTACTCATAAAACATAATTAAGTAAAAAACTATGGAGTAAAGCCGTTAAAATCCGTGTTTTAATTTGGAGTATACGACAACAAAACATATTATGATTAAATCACGGATTTTAACAGCTTTATGACAGATAATAAATACGTAATCAAACTTTATAATCAGTTTCTTAATTATCAATGTTTTTATTATAAAGTGAATTAAAAATTTTATTTTTTAAGGCTGATAAAACATAAGAAGATTTAGTGCAAGTACTGTAGTCACAGCTACTACAAAAGTTATACTCCAAATACTAAATACTATTCTCTGTTTTTTAAATATGAATTTTTAAAATTTTACACACATGTTAAATAACTTTTTACATAACTTAAAATACTTTTATTTTTTCATTAAATTTTAATTATTTTTTTAACTCTAATTAATAGGAACAAAATAAAAAACAATACATATTTTTGCATTCAAAGTATAAAACATTTAGATGTGAAACAATTTTTTTCTAAAACATTCATTTTTAATGATATAATTATGCATTTACCAAATATTATAATGCAATGATGAAACTAATTTGTTTTTGAAAAAAACAGTAAAAAGCATTAAGAGCAAAGCGAGAGTGAGAGAGAGAGGAAGACAGCAAAAGGGCAAGTGGAAGCTTTTGATGGGATGAACTGGGCGGCGACTGATCTCACGTCACTTTCACCTTTTTCTTTTCTTTTTTATTAGTCCTTATAATTTATTTTTATTTTATTTTATTTATAAAATAAATAAAAATGATTTCGGCTTCGTTTTTCTTGTGACGTGGAAGGTGAACGGTCTACGTATATTAATAATAACATACACATACGGTGAATGTTTGAGATTTTTTTTCTCTTTTATATAAATATTAGTAAATTTATGCAAGTTGGAAACCACTTCCAAAAATCAATTTCAAATGTTTTATCTTATAATTAGAGCATTCCTAATCGATTTCTTTTTAAAAAAGATTAGCAATTTGTGATTAATTAAAACCATATCATTTTAAACCAGTAATCTTGATTAGAAAAACTTTTTTATCGACAATAACGAGTGAATGTAATCAAGAACTCAAGAAGGTTTCTTAATTATGCTTACTGGTTTAAAATGGCATGGTTTTGGTCGATATATCAGAAATAGCTATTTCACCAACAAACTAAATTCACAAATAGCTAAGTTTGATTTTGTTTAACATAAAATTTGTGTACAGTTGATCCTATGTTTATTTTGTTTAAATTAATTTTCCCCATTACACTAGTGTAAAACTGAATCATATATATGAGCTTATTTTATTTTTTTAATGGCGCAAGAAAGTGAAATAATTGGAGATGGTCCAAAAGACGACGCGTGTCCCCTCTGTTCTCCAATTATTACAAACTTTGGCCTTCCTAATCTTTTCGTCATTCTTTGACCACTCCAATACCATTTGATATTTTCACCTCTTTTTTATAGTAGTATTATTTATTTGATTTTTTTTTTGCTTTGTTCACTACGTTTTTCTACTATTTAATGAGAAATTGAGAACAATAAGATATTTTGAAAAACATACAAAGCAAAACAAGAGAATAAGCATCTTGTGGACTCGCTATTCATACCAAATCAGTGACACTTATCGAATTCAGGAAAAATATTTGATTTTAACAAATTAAATTTGTTGATCACAATAAGCTTTGTCGTGGCTAAAAAAAAACTATAAACATTTTTAGTTTTAATTAAATAATAATTCTCTTTATTAATGTTTTGAATTTTTCAAATCTAAACAATCAAAAGTTCTTAATGTTTTTCACTCTATAATTGTCACAACTCAACAATTATATTTATAGTATTAATAACTTTTGTTAATCCTATTTTTATTCCTATTATTATTAGAACTATATAATTTATAATTCTATAGAATTATATAAATCTATTTTATCTTGACTTGATAAAAATATATTGGACTTTACGTTAATGATTAAAATTTATCCAACAATGACAAAAAAGAGGCTGGTCGGTATACAACAACTATGGTTGCATTTGATGTGTTCGATACGGAACAAACGGTGGAGTCAAATGGTTGAATGGCAAATTAAACATTTTTTTTGTTTGTTATTAATTCATCTAAATCCATTGCCATTTATAACTGTGAAACAAAACAAAAAAATCAACGTTATCTAAATTTATACTCCTACTTTTATGATTTTTAACGCATGTAAAAATTGTTAAAATTTATATTTAACATGTTGCTAGTGTATTTAAAAGGTTATTTTTCTAGTTACTAACTCGACATAATAAAGATGAATAATGAATTTGAATTAAAAAAACACAAAGTGATATTTTATATAAACAAAATTAGAGTTATGGAAGATACTTACTAATTATTATATAATTAAAAATAATGTTTTTAGTGAGTTAAAATTAGTATATATTACCCGGTCCGTATGACTACAATACGAATAAGATATCATGATATTTCTATCATTAGTTTGTTATTTTGACTAGTTAGTATTATTAATTTTAAAATTAAACTTAAATCTACTACGAAAAGAAACTTAAAATGCTTAAAATAAATTTATTTAAATTATTTGAATAATATGCATATTTGTTGAATGAAGTAGTTGGAACAAAAAAATGTAGTGAATGCATAACGTACGCACCGTATGTGTAGAAAATACGGTGTAACACGACGCACTGCAACATCGTACAACAACCACAAATCAAAAACTACGTTTTTTTTGTATATAATTGCGTTTCGGACTCATGACATTACCAATACATGCATCATGAACGTATTGGTGCGTTTTCCGGGTTTGTCATGCACCGACCATTCAATTGAATACCATAATAGCGTTAGATGTTTAGATGAAGAACGTGATACGAAAGTGTAAGTAAAATTAACCAAACAAAAAAGTGTGAATATAATTCGGCTAAATGGGTGAGTATATTCGGAGCCGGTACTGAGTTTTACGTGATTAGAAGCAGAAAGAAAAAATTGACCCACTATATATAACAAAATATAAAAATTGGTACATATATAATTTTAGCAATTTACTCATAAACAAAGAAAAAAAGTTTATTTACGTATTTGAATTTGAGATTTTAATCTTCTAAAATACTGAAGTCAAATTAATTAAACCACAAATATTAACTAACAATATTTATTAAAAATTTGATCTCATAATTTTTTAAAACGTAAAGATACCAAAAAGATGTTTGTATTCAGAATCATGATAGATCAGATCTGCTAAAACCTTTTAAGCTATAATTAACTTACTTGCTTGGACCTAAATCGCCTAATCACCTAAAAGATGATATACACTTATACAAATAGAGGTTTTTGTGGTGGTGAGCACATGGTTGCATGTCAAGCGCACACACGTGTCCGCCACTATGCACACGTGTCCTCTGCATGCTGCGTTATCTCATTGTATGTTTCTTCACCCTGCACCATTATCGTGTTTTAGCAATTATATGTTTCCTTTCAATTATGGTTTTCTACGCATCAACGTCATTTTATACATACAAACTCAGATTGTAAAAACAATATAATAAACATGTCTGCTCCTTTTATATACGTGTGTGCAGTGTTCTATATTTAGATTGTTATTAGAGCATCCATATTTGTGGTTTTTTACCAAATCTCTCTCATTTTTTTTAGAGATTCATAATATTTTATAAATATTTATTATTTTATGTTTATTGAGATTACTATTATTCAAATTTATAATAGTTACCAAATTTATTTACCAAATTTATACTATTATTTTGTATAAATATCCATTATTTTATATTTTATTTTAGACTACTATTATTCATGCTCTATCGAAATCATGAGAAAATTAACTCGTTACTTATTACTTAAAAAATGTTAATATATGCCAGCTTTCGAAACACGCATATGCTCTCCAGGTCGGGTCATGAATTCGGTGAATCACGTGTTAAATAATCGTAGCCTTTTTCCTTACTAGTTATACAAAAATATACATTATTATTTTATTCTATTATCTTATTGATGTATATGATCATGCTGCCAATTTCCACTGAAACCGGTCGGGGCTTGAGATATTTAATGAGATGTGCGGTCAAAGAATGCGAAACCACAAGTTTATTATATGATCGTAGAACAACGAAAATTTTATATAAGTAGAACAAGATACAAGAAGAGGGTCATGGTGGATTGGTCGAAAGTTGAGGCATCAAAACCGGAGTGGATGTAGTTTACTTTTGGACTAAGCAAATCACCTTACGAGTCAACTTATTTCTTTTAATTCTGATGCTAAAAAACGAAGTTTACTAACAAAGTATGATGGTTCAACAATCAATATTCAATTCATTGAGCTTAAAATTTAATTTTCATTTTCATAATAGATTTTACATTAATCGGAGAACCAAATATTAAGCCGGTATTTCATATTTTTTTTTTGTTTTTTTTGGTAACCCGACATTTAAAATGACATTTTCGTTAATAAAAATTAGGTTGTGTTCAATATTATTTCGTAATACCATATATTCATAATGTCAAATGACGACGCAATGAATATGTGCATTTTTAGCATATGGTTTGATCTCTTTTATTGCAACTTGCAAGTTTATTTATTTAGTAAACAAAAAAATTTGATAAGATTTTTTGTCCAACTTCTGATAGTTTTAGGAAGCAAAAGGTATTCGAGGTATCACAAAAGCAAATAAAAATGCCGAAAGAGTACTAAAAAGACAAAAAGAAAATGAAGACTAGAAATTTTTCCAAAGAATTCGGCGCCGAAATATATTTAGTTATATCTTTTTCGTTAATTGGTTTTCTAACATACATGTTTGTAGATTTCATTATCTATCATGAGAAAGCACACCTACATTTTCCTAAATCGGATATAGTATGTAGCTAATTTATTTAACGGAGCTATTAAAACGCATTGTACCACCGGTTACAGAATCAAATGCGGTGTTTTGTATCATACTTTTAATTAATACTCGAAAAGGTCGTCTAAAACAACTGGAGTACTGGAGTATTACTTTCAGATATACTACATAAACAAAATAAAATAGATATAAATGCGTCGGATTTTAAAAAGCTACATCAAATCATTAATCATTCCCCACGTTCGCTTTACCATCCTACTATTTTGTTATAATTGCACATTATGAATTATCGCATGACTCTCTCTTTTTGTAAAAAAATAATAAAAAATTATTACTACACACATCACGTTCAGTTTTGTCTCTTTTGAGTTTTGACTATAAAATATTTTTATAATACCCGCTTTTGCTGCTTATTGGACAATGATATAGGCGTTTGTTTTCTTTTGTTCGTTTTATTGGGAGTTATCTCAGTCGTTCAAAAATGACAACATTTTTTTGACTGAAGAATATCAGACGGCAAAATTCTCGTGTATGTTTGGTCCACCGTATAAACAGTGCGCATGAGCTGATGCAATTAAAGCCCCACAACACTATAAATTCTTATGACGTCGCACATAAAAAAATAGTAAAAAAATCTTCACCTTTTAAAACATTTTCAATTTTTTTTATGAAATTTTAAACCCACCCCTTTTAATAAATGATGAAATAACCCCTAAATATTATAAAAAATTAAATAAAATTATATTAAAATAAAAAAAACAAACCTTTTAATAAATGGTGAAATAATTCCTAAATATTGGAAAAAACTAAATAAAATTATACTAAAGTAAAAGAAACAAAATTAGTTTGTGATTTATTTATTTTTCTAAATTTAAGTTTGAGAATTTCCAAATTTAAGTTTTTTTAAACTATAAAAAATACAAATTATATAACGCTCGTACTATTAAAAAATTAGTTTAGTTTTACATTTATGATTTTTTGTAACCCAACCCAATAAATCTTCATTAATTAAAATTTTCAATTAAAATATATTAAAATTATATATATAACATAAAATAATCAATTTAGTGAAATAACCCCCAATATCAATCAACCCTATGTAAAATTAAACAAACAGTTATATTAAAATATAAATAAATAAAAAGAATTTAGTTTATGATTTTTTTCCCTAAATTCTATTATACATTTTTCCAAATAGAAAGTCTTTAAGTTATAATGTAAAAAACATATACCGTGAATTAACATATTGTTGAGATATAGTAAATCAGTTTTTTTTTTATCTTTAGCAATTTTGTTATGTAAATTATTTTAATTTATTGGCTTGGAAAATCAATTTCGTATTTAGGAAAATATGTCAAAACTAGATAAAAATTTATTTTCGGTGTTATTTTAGGTTTGATTCATTTTTGTATAAAATTGATTGTTTTATGTTATATATATATAATATTGAAATATATTTTAATTAAAAATTTAAATTAATGAAGATTTATTCGGTTGGGTTACAAAAATTCATAAATGTAAAACTAAACAAAATTTTTAATAGTACAAGCGATATATAATTTATAATTTTTTATAGTTTAAAAAAACTCAATTTTGAAACAACCTCAAATTCAAATTTAGAAAAATAAATAAATCACAAACTAATTTTGTTTCTTTTAATTTAGTATAATACTTTATTTAGTTTTTTATAATACTTAAGATTTATTTCACCATTTATTAAAAAGTGAGGGTTTAAAAAATCATAAAAAAATTGAGAATTTTTTGAAATATTTTTATAAGAAGTGAAGGTTTTTTTACTTTTTTTTCCTACTTCTATAGTCTATTTCTCATTTTTTTAGTAATTAGTTTACATCCACAACACTATATGTAATTTAGACATTTGCAACATGAATACTCCCTCCAGTTCAAAATATAAACTATTTTAGCTATAATCATTCAAATTAAAAAATTGTTTTTATTTTTAAAAATATTATTTAATATATTAAATAAAAATAATTTAACTAATTATAAAAAAATTATAAAATATTATTATCACACAAAATTCAATAAAATTAAAAATTATCTAAAAACAATGAGACCATTTTATATTTTAAAACAAAAAAACACAATATTTTGAAATAGATGTAATATTTTGCTACGTGATCTAGAATTATTTTTCGGTAAAAGCAAAATATATATAGAAAACTAACATAAGATAGCAACCAAAATAATACTCCGATTAAATATATATTTTAATATTTTATACGTATCAACGTCATGTCATTATATATATCTAATTCAAACATAATAGTTTACATGTATTAACATAAAAAAAAATTATAGAAAATTTAGATCATATTTTAAAATTATCTTTACGATTTTAAAAGAATATTTGATAATATTATTGAATTCAGTTCAATAGTAATAAAAAGGCAATTTCAAAATATCTACTTATGTGAGATAGTGAGAGGCGGATTTTTTTTCTGTTTCTATTTTGTATTTAGTGAATATACAATACTAATGAGTAATGACTCTTGCATTGTTTGACCTTATAAATGAATTGAGGAAAAAGAAACAGGGATACGAAAATGAGAGATCTTTTTGTTGGAAAAAGTCAAAAAGGAAAAGATAGGAAGCGAGGGAAAACAATACTATAAGGCAACCAAAATATTTTATTGGGAACAATAAATTAAATTTGTAATTACTGTTTTAATGATTTTTACTTTTTAGGGTGCAGCAGCCACCTCTGGCCCAAATGGAATAGTTAATCAATTGGGCCTAAATAGAAATTACTGGCCCATCAACGTTCCTCTCCTACACTGAAGAAAATACATACATACAAATTGTCATAATGAAAGAAAATTTCTGCAGGATCTTATGATCGATCCCTACAATATTTTAGAAAGAACGTTTTGTGTTCATTCCATAATTCCCAAAGATTTACTACAAAGATGAAAAAATAATATTATTAAAATCACTTAACCTAGTATCCTTCAGTTTCATATTAAAAAAATGTCAACCTTAATTTGAAATTTGAAAGAGATAATTAATAAGACGTAGAAAAATCAATACGATAGTCTTGATTATTTTCGACGTAGTCTAATTAGAATACTATTTTTTTTTCTTGTAGTCTAACTTTTAAATTGGTACAACACAATAAGTCAAGAGAAACTCTAACGAAAACCGTTATGGTTGTGCCTTATATTCCGAGATGGACTGCCACTGAACCATTGACGTGGTGAAGCCTTTATCAATCTCCGATCTTTCGAGAAAGATGACGAAGAGGAAGAAGAAGAGCTTGACCGGTAATCCTCAGACTCCTCTGTTCTCTCCAATTCACCACAAGAATTTACGCCGTCACAAGCATTATTATGATCTGATTTATGGTGGATCATACATGCAAATTATGTAAGAGATGTTACAAATATACATGCATAAACATTTACAGTAAAACCTCTATAAATTAATAATATTGAGACTAATATATTTTATAATATTTTATTATTTTATCGAGTTTATTAATTTATGGAAGTGATATTTAGGTCAAAATATCAATTTGGGACGGACGAAAATTATTAATTTACCGAAGTATTAATTTATCGAATATTAATTTTTAGAGGTTTCACTCTATTTTGTTTAGAATTTAAATTAACTAAAGAATCACATAAATTGAGTATACATATAATAATATCTTAAATTATGATTTGCAGAATGAACTTAGTTTCTTACCAATTATACAATTGTAATACTATACAATATATATATGTTACTGCGTAATTTAACAACATTAATGAAAAGCTATTAAACGCCAACTTTAAATTTAATGTTTTCGTAGGGAGTCCCCTTCTCCATTAATTGGGCGTTCTATTTTTCACATTCCTTCATTTCATATTCTTACAGAAAAAACCTAAATTAAGATTTGGGTTGTACTTCCTAGAAAATCGGTTCTCAAGATATCTTGTAAAACTTTCTCCTCGAAAATAAATTAAAATTTCAAACGAATATATAAAAGTTGTTACAAACGTAAGGCGTAGTTACCTCTACTAAGCATGCCTTGGCTTGACCATCTAGAGAAACATCTCTTACGAAGATTCTTCCATTTCCAAAGCTTAAGCTTCGCCGGAAAAAGAGAATGTTTATTAGATTCTCCGACTGAGATTGAGGGTTTAGGGAAGCCAAGGCTGAGGAACGCCGGAGGAGGAGTAATCAGAGGAATGATCTCATCCGGCTGAGGATTGATTGGCGTTCCCGGTTGCATCTCCCACTTAAAAGGAACTCCGTCGTCGAGACTCCGATGATGATAATAATAGAAGATTCTCGTAGAAATTCCGACCGATGAGTTTCTTGAGACCTCTGATTCTCTCTTGCATAGATCATCCTCCATTAATAACAATGAAGCTTTTGGTGTTGGAGTTGTGTTATTGTGTTCTTGATTCATGATGATGTTCGTTTGTGGAGAGTGCATTGTAGAGAAGAGAAGATATGTGAAATTTATGTTCTTGAGAGATTATATGTGAAATTTATGGAGATAATATTGAGTGCTAATGTGCTCGTATATATATATAGAAAGAGAGAGATTCTTGCCCGATTATGTGGGCGTAAGAATTGATATACTATCTTAATTAATGTTCAAGAGTTGACTATGTGAATCTTAGCGCATATTTGTACATGTAACGAGTATGATAATATTGCATTATCAATATAATAATAATAATTGTTTTATCAAAAAATATATAATAATTGTTTGACTTTGTATCGTACAAAAAAACTCTATTGCTTATTTTCTTTGGTGATTTGGTTGCTTGTGCACGGCCAAATATGTAACTAAGAATAATTTTATTTCTTATAACGGAGCTACGAGAAACTGAGAACACATAAAAATAGTTGTCGTTTATGTGGTTCCATCGATTTAGTTTAAGGATAAGACCTATCTTTATTACTAATGCACATTTGGTTGTTGCAACATTTATATGGCAAATCCGATATTTATTCTATACTACGATTAAAGAAATCCAATTACCAACAGAAGAAATAAACCATAACTATCAAAACATTTACTATAGTCGTATATCTTTTTCCCCAAAGCAAATACGGCTATAAATCTCTTGTGTTATAAATAAAGTTTTGATATTTATCATTTTGGAATAGTTTCCTTGTATCTTATATACACATAATGTAGTTAGATATTAGAGCATCTTGTATTGGTGAGAGACCTACATACTCTATCAAACAAAGAAGGGAATTTAATAAAAATTTCATCAATTTTGGTCTCATCCATTTTTAAACCCTCAACTATTTTCTTAGTAAAAAATCATCTCAAATATAATCCGCTAATAGATTTAACACTCCGTAAAAAAATTTCATCTACGGTGATAAAATGTTGTTTTCAATGACATAAACGTCGATGCGTTTATATTTTTCATAGAAACAACAAAAATTTAAATGTATTATAAAAATATAACATAAAGTGTACTCTATTCTAAACCCTTTAATTAACCCTGAAAATCCTCAAATTCTAAAATAGTAGAACCTAAAAAATTCCTGAAATGCTCAACTAAAATTACTTTACTGTTTTTTTTTTGTATTTGTAGACTTGCACAAACTGTTAACAAGTTGGACATAACAGACGCTCATGCAAACGTAAATCGGTACTAAAACTGCCCAAAAAATCTCAAGGAAACCAAAGAAAAAACAAAAGACTGTGAGTGAAGAAAATTTTACCTCTCAGCTACCATAATCTTCTCTTCAAAGTTAAAGTAGTGTCTACTTAAGAATATTTGTAGTTTCTTATGTTGCAATTCGTGATACATCTTAGGACTATTAGTTTTCTTTTTGTTAAACAATATTGCTGGATGCTTTTTTTGTCGGATTCTTGAAACAAAATATGTTCAACAACTTGAATTGTTGGTTTGTTTATTTTTTTTTACAACTTCTAAACACTAAACTCCACAGTAAAAGCACCAAACCGAAACCCTAAATTTCCAATTTGAGGTTTTTACTTGCACTTCATATTGTTTTTTCATTAAATTTTTTGATGTTTCTATGAAAAATACAAACCCATCGACGTTTATGTCACATTGAAAACAATCTTTTTTCACCGTAGACGGAAATTTTTACGGAGGGTCAAATCTATTAACGAATCATAGTTGAGGGGATTTTTTACTAAGAAAATAGTTGAGGGTTTAAAATGGATGTGCCAAAATTGAGGAGTTTTTCATTAAAATTCCAAAAAAAAAATTAACATTTTAATATAAACTAATTATATAATTAAATTGTAAATTTTTAAAAAGAAATAAAGTAATGGGGTGCTCAATGACTCTCATTTGATAATCTTATCTTGCTTTCTCTCATTCTTTTATATTATTTTTATCATGTTACACTCTCCCACTAATCATGCTTTTAAAATCTATGTTAACTTTAAAATGAAGCGCACGTTAATGTAGTGCAAGGACGGCTGATTTCATATGCGCATGTGAGGCAATGACCATTCCCTTAAGAGACGCCAAACTTTGCGTACTCCTCAATTTCATATCGTTAAATCCATTTGTATAAATTCATTGCACTAATCACGCAATTACCACAATTAAACCCATTTTTACGAAAATATACGAGTTCATGTAATTCAAATTTAAAAAAAAAGAAGTTATTGTCACCAAATTCTGACTACATGAAATGGTTTCAAAGTGATTTGATTAGTTTAGTTGAAACTTGTAACAAGAGAACATGGTGTTCTCTATGACTTACTGTGTGAATACTAATTAGTAGATATGACACTGTAACAGAGTACGAATCTTGAATTTTTGACACTAAACCAACCATCATTAAGCCTTGATCTTTATATCATTAGATTTCAATTTCATATCCAAAGGAGAAAGGATCTCTGATTTTGAGGACACAACTAAAAGCTAAATATACATAACTTAGATAATCCAAGGAGAGTTTTGGTGATGGTGATGGTGAATACAATACTAAAAGACTAAATTTTGCCACAAATCTTCTACCAACATACATTACTTGGGGTCCATGGGTTTTTGAGCTCCTAGACATTTTCATACTCCCTGTGGATACATATATAATATATACAGATCAAACAAGAGTCATTATTAAGCTCACTTTTTATTAAAACAAAAGCATCTTTTAACGAAGAAATAATGTTTACGTATACCTCAGCTGCCAATGGAACTACGGAGTCCCTGCAACAAGTTTTTGGCCATTGTTAATTGTTAAGCATAATCTTCTTTGTTTAAGCCAATTTCAAAGAATGTATATTGATTACCTTCGCTGCTCTGATTTCGGGAGATGTTTCGACATTATGGACTCCTGCTATAGAATTTGCTTTTGTCAGCTTCTAAACACAACCCAACAAATGATCATAATGTATACACCGAGGAAAATAGTCCCTGAGGAAACGGAGAAAGAGGACCTGTTCTTGGATGATGCTTCTCGCCTCGACGAGCTGAGCTTCAAGTTCAAGCTCTCTCTCTGTTGCTTCAGATGTAACAGATGCTCCTTTAGGTGCGTCTTGTAACTGGACCATGCGTTCCTTTTTATTTATTTTTTTTGTGTCCCAGAGGAATTAAGAAGAAACAGTAAAAAAGTTAACCACGGATAAAAGATGGATTTTTAGTTGTGTAAGTGCAAAATGTCGTCAAGGAAAACCTTTATGGAAGCCATCTTAGTGCGCAAACTTTCTTCTATCTGACCTCTAGCCATCCGGAAAGGTAGATCAAAGACGTCCTATGTAATGACTAGATAGTTAGATATTGGGCAATCAATTGTATAAGATTATAGATAAAAGCCATTCAGTTATCTAAGATTATGCATACCGTCTTCCCACCCAGTGGGGATTGTGAAGGATCAGCCTCACGTTTCTCACTGCCAGCAAATGAAGGATTAGCTGACCCGTTTGGAGCATTTAAGAAATCACGCATATCTGTCTGCAACAAAACCAAAGATATAAAAAAAAGCTTTGATTATGAATAAACATGTTATTTTACTGAAGTTAAGCAAAGTGTGAAAAAAAGAGTTTACCTGCATGGATCGAAGTAATGCTCTTAGATTAGTGTTTTCAGCCATCAATTCTTGATTTTTCGCTTCATACGCATCCACCTGCAGCAATGACGTTGTTAAGGTAATGTCTTTAAAATTCTGCATAATGTTAGTGGTTTGTAGTTGGACTCGTACTATCTTTTTGTAGAAGTCAGTATCAGTCTTCTTGCCATTCCAGGTCCCACGCTGCCTCCCTTCTTTCTATTAAGTACATCAGACTATCAATCAAAGTGGAAAATAAATCCTACATTCTCATTAATTAAGGATTGCTAAAATCAAGAAGCTGGTAAAGAACCTGTAGCAAATTCATAATCTCCATTCCAGATCTTGATTCTTTCTTTTTCTCCATTAATACTTGATTCAGCCGTTCCTACGAGGCAAAAAAAAAAAAAAAA
>VBRH01000166.1:115255-130582 GCA_014578085.1 Cardamine resedifolia | reverse complement strand
AAAAAAAAAAAAAAAATTATTTTCAAGTTTTATACAATCTTCGTAGTCTAAATTTTTTTTGACACTTATAATGGAGAAACGAAAACACAATTATTAGTTTAGTCATCTTATCGGTTTTATCATTTATATATTCATAACAACCATACACCAATTAAGGTTGAAATTGGCCATTTTCCCGATTCCGACCATAAAATGAAGGAATCAATTCAGCAATACCGACAAAAACAAAATCAGATAAGCCGATGTTGAAACTTGTGGGTAAGTATAGTTGTTCAAAAAAAATTTGTTTAAACGTTGAGGCTGTTTTTTGTTTGGTAGCTGGTCATATGTCAGCACTTAGTTTCAATTTGCCTACAATAGCCAAAAAAATCATATAATCCTTGACGACATAAATTCATAATACCTCATGGCTTTGTCATGTAAACGCCAAAACAATATAACAAAGACAAACAACAAGCTTCTGACCAATTCATGATTAGAATTCTTATGATTACCTTGAAGAAGCTTGTTGTATAGTTTTAGTTTGAATCCTCGAATGGAGGCAAACCCCATTCCTCCGGTTTAAAATCGAGTAGAGAGGTTATGATTTGATCTGCAACATCTTGGTAAGAGATATCTAGTCTAGGATCCGGTACCATCACCACGTTCCTGTAGAGACGAATCAAGATGAATAAACTTGTTTCTTTGCTGTAGATACAATAGCTGTCTCGATTTTACATGAGAGAATTTAGAAATTACTTAGAAAAATCAAAAACCCCACTTACATTCCAGCGTTTTTAGCAGCAAGAACTCCAGATGGAGCATCTTCGAACACCAGAACCTTTTGCGGATCCACAGGTCCGTCCTAAGGAATCCAGACAAAGAGGAAGCATTTAGTTTAACAACTCATTTTAAAAGCTTGCAATAGAGAATACAACCAAATCAAACAAAGTACTAGTAATGGAGAATTTTGGAGACCGTTGTCTGTTAATTTACCTTAAATCTCCTAGCTGCAGCGAGAAACCCGTCTGGAGCAGGCTTTCCTTGCTTCACCTCCGGATCATCACCGCGAACAATGTGATGCATCAATGAGAAAAGCTCTCTGTGTCTTTGTGTTTTTAGTTCATAATGCCGTGTGTGAGTACTGCAACCGCACATTCAAAGGTAACAACTCAGTTTCCGAATTGTAAAAGAAAAAAAATACAAATTGAGAATGCACACTCAATGGTGTATCATAACAAATGAATGTGCTGATGAAGAGAAAAGATACCCTGTAGCAATACAAATTGGAATATTCTTGGCATGAAGATGCTTGATAAGTCGACTAGCCCCTGAAATAGTTATACAAGAATTGGATGAAACTAAAAGCATAAACTTTGTTTTCTTTTTTCCATAGATGATTATGATTTCGTCGTAAAGGCAATGACTTTTTTCGCATATGTCTATATGGAAACAAATGTGTAACAACAGAAAGAAGATTGTACCTGGCATTAGCTTACTAGTAGGGAAAAGTTCTTGTAACATTGATTCCCTCTCAACAAGGAAGTCCTCAGCTGAAAGAGATTCGCTGATTCCGCTTTCTTCTACAAAAATCCTAGCAGCTTCTATGGCTTTTCTTCCCATCATCTTAGCTTTGAGAGACCAATCAAACGTTTTGTTGAATCTAGCAAGTATGATTTCTTGGACCTCAGTGTAAAACTTCTCAGTGTCTAAAATCAGAAACCAAATTGGTATGAGTTTGTTTTCATTATGTAAACATTGAATCATTACAGTTTCAAGTGTAATCAAACAGATAAGCCAATGAACAACAATCTCTGAAGCCATTGTTAACCTTAATTTTCCAATTTCCGATCAGATTCAAATTAACTTAAGCCGAAGAGTAAGTTAAAACAACGATAATGTCAGTAGTATGATTCAATAAAGCAAGAGATTGAAGATCAGATGCAACGATAATTACCGAGAAGAAGACCGTCCATGTCGAATATGACGTGAGTGATTGATCCTTTGCCGGCGACGGCGACTGGGACGGCAGCAGGATTCGACATTATCTGTACGATACGATTCCGATGGATCTCTTCAATTCAGGATCGAGGTAAGCTATTGGCTTCTACTTCCTTGGAGCGATGACGACGAATCGAATCCAGTCGGAGTTTCACACTGTAGAGTGACGTAGCTATGACGTATATGAAAAATGGACCTTGAACATGGGCCGGGTCTTATAAATAGGCCGAGTCATATAGTAGTGAGCTGAAACTTATGCTCATAATTTAAGAAGAAATGTTTAAACTTGAACATTAAATATAAAAAATGTTTAGTTTTTTTCTATATACAAATGATAATGAAGATTTGTGTATGAACAATTATTGTTTAATCTAAAGGCCAACGAACAAAACCCTTCTTGTAGACAGCTACGTCGTGTTCTTGAGATGCTTCAATGGTTGTTCTTACTGCAGCCTTGGATAATAGATGCCAGTTTGATCCTATAGAAACTGCAATTGATTCAAAGGGTTAAAGGCAGTTAGAGATCTTTTGTTTCAAGTAATCTGTTTAACTTCATTTCAGTAACCAAATAGGTCAAAGAAGACAATGAAGTATGTTATTTGGATAAATTACTTATGGAACTTTTTAAGGTACGCATCATCATAATTTTGTGATTTCAGTCATTTTCTGGTTAGAACCAAGAATCTAGAAGAGTTCGAGTGAAGGTAAAAACTATATCCACCAGAACGATTAACCTTACCGATTCCATAAATATATTGACAATCACTTCAGCAATTTACTCGATAAAGGAAATAATTTGAAGATAGCAACCAAGTGCGAACTCTTAAGTTTTTTACACTTTGTGCAAATTCGATGATGCAAAGAAAAGAAAAACAGAGAACACAGTGAGAAGCTTGCAGTAGACTTAGGAGAAAATAGGAATCTAATGTAAAGCATTTGTAGGCGGAATTGTTCATAAAATGCTTCTAAACTAAAGACAAGCACGAAAGAGATTTTCTATATCACATTTAAATAAGAGGAGAAACCAAAAGAACCTGACTTTGCTGCAACCCATCTTTACTCTTTAGGATCATTCTGCAATCTACATAAATAACGCACAAAAACTCCAAAAAATCTCGTGATGCTTCAAAAAATTATCCTACATAGCACCAGAGATAACTACGCTTGAACCGCACAGATCCCCTCTCGTGTGATCATAAACTCGCAAGAACAACCAGGCAAATAAGGTGAAAAAACAATGTCAAGCCGTCTCTGCGCTCTTCTGGATACAGAACTTGGACTGCTTTCATCATTTACGCTTCTCTCTTTGCAGATAGTATCATCACATCGCGAGATAAAAAATCTGGAGTTTACACAATTGGACCAAGCCAAACCCAAAGCAGGAACAACTCGTCTCCCAGAAGAACATAAATACCTCAAATTCCCAATCCTCAACCCATTTAACCCATCAGAAGATTCAACCAAATCAGTGACCTGATTTGTAATCACCACAGCCAAATCAAATTTATTAGCCAACTGCTTTAACTTCCCTGATATCTTGAAAAACAAAGAAGATCTCTTCCTGAGATCAGACGGAGTGTTATCAAATTCTGATCTAAACAATGCCGCTACTGAATCAAGCACAATCAGCTTCAAAGGAAACCTTTTTTTCGAATTCCCAACAAAAGCATCTATCTTTGGCATTATGTCGAACAGGTGGTCTACAGAATGAACATTTTGTACGTACACATGATCACAAGGATTATCATTGTGATTCGCGTAAATATTAGGGTTAGATTGATGAAACGAGCGCGAGAGCTGACGAAGACGGCGAAACGGAAAAGGAAACTCGGAATGGAGATAAAGAGAAGAACCGTCGAGACCGCCGAGTGAAATCGGAAGTTGGGCACATAGTGAGAGCTGAAGGCATAGTTGTGTCTTTCCGCAGCCGCTCTCCGCCACTATTTCCGTCAGAGAATCGCAGGGAAATCCGCCGCGTAGACATCCGTCCAGGATTTCACAGCCGGTGGTTAGCTTGCAGCTCGTCGGCGATCGTCGGAGGAGATTCTCCGGCTTCATTTTCCCATTTCGCATTTCACCGCCAAAAGCGAAAATTATAAGCGCCACAAAATTGAAAAGGAAAAAAAAAACCCAACCCCTTGAAACTATACCGTTTAGTCCACAACTGGGCTATTCCGCTTATAATTTTCAATTGGGCTATTCAATCCAAAACTGAGATTTGTACGGCACCGTTTAAGTAATTAGTCTTATTTACGAACCCTGACGTTAGGCCCAATAATGTAATATACACGAATAATAATGTAACGGTGTCGTTTTAATGAATCTCACTTTCAATTCACAACGAAGATCTCATCTCTCTCCCCTCTTTTTTCTTCTTCGGCGATTCTTTTCAGATCTGATCGATTTCTGAAAGTTTAATGGAATCGAGGTTACATTGAGATTGATTTAGTCGCAATCAGTAGAAGCTTCGTGATCAATTTGGAACCGCGATCATGTCGTGCTTAGCCCTAGCTCTGCAACCAGCTAATGGATCCGACATTTTGCTCCAAACTAGAGAGTGGTTTCCACCGGCAAGAGCCCTAATTGCTCTCTCGTATTTCCGCCAAATGCGTCAAGCATTGGCTTCATCGAAGCAGCAGCAGCAGCATAAGCAGCCGTCGAATCAGAAACAGAATCAGGCTTCTTCTTCTTCCTCCGTCGCGGATCCCGACGATGCCACGGCGGCTGAATTTGTAGGTGACGATCCGCTTGCTGCTTCAAATGGACAGGTGATTGTTGGTGTTGAGAGTAAATATCGAGTGGTTTATAGATTAGTGAACTCGATCTATATCCTTGGTGTTACCGTCGCGGATCATGATAATTCGATTAATGTATTTGAATGTATTCACATCGTGAATCAAGCTGTTAGTGTTATTGTCACCGCTTGCCGTGGAGTTGAAGTGACCCCGGAGAAGCTTGGACGGAAATATGCTGAGGTTTATATGGCGCTTGACATTGTCTTGCGTGGTGTTAGTAATATTCGTCTTGCGGCTATGCTTGGTTCTATGCACGGAGATGGAATTGCGAAGATGGTTCACTCGGCTTTGGATACTGAGAATAAGATCCGAGGAGCTGATAGTTGGATGTCAGTGGAATCGCACGCCGCAGAGCATCAAGCTTCTGTGAACGCATTTGCTAATGCAAGATTCGAATTGCCTCCAGAGACTATTGCTGCCGGAGATGAATTAGCGGCGAGCTTGGCTCCGGTGGTGCAAGAATCAGAGCAATTAAAGGAAGAACCGGAGCCGGAGAGCAAGGATCCTTTTGCGGCTAGTGAAACGATTAACAAGGAGAAAGAACTTGTGGGTGAGTTCAAGAAGACTAAGGATCCGTCTTCAACGGATTTGACTTTGGCCTTGGCTGGACTTGAAGTGACGACATTGCCTCCAGCTGAAGCAACACAGTCTACACACATCAATGTGGAAGGATTCGAAGGGCAATACGGTGGGATTGAGTTCAGCAACGAACAGGCTACGATTGGAGAAACTTTTGAAGCGTTTAGTGATGCTTGGGGAGGTGGATTGGATCCTTCAGAGTTTATGGGACCAAAGAAGATTCAAAAGAAGGAAGGACTCGGCGGGCTTGAGCTGTTACACACTAGTGATCCTAAGGCAGTGGAAGGCAAAGATGGAGGTAATCTCGATAACTTAGTTAAAAAGCCTGAGATGAAAGGTCCTGAAATGTATATCTCTGAGGAAATTAGAACCGAGTTTAGAGAATCCTTGCTTGCTAGGGTAGGATTAATGGGTGTGATCTATCTTAAAACAATGCCACCCAAAGGCTCTGGTGAAGAGAAAGAAACCGAGTTCTCATTTCGTGTCGAAGGTACTAGTGCGGTTAAGAGATTTGCGATGCAGAGTTCTCGGATCAGTAGCTTAGGGAACGGTTTGTTTCACTTGAGAACCGCTCCATCAGAAGAACCAATCCCTATCCTGAAATATAGCTTGCAACCTAAACTAACCCCTTTGCCTCTTAGAGTGCGAATGGTGAAACGAACCAGCGGGACTTTACTCTCACTAATGATACAATACGTCTCAAACCCGGAACTACCTCAGCCTCTGAAAAACGTAGACTTTATCCTGAAACTCCCGGTTGATCCCACATTGCTTAAGGTTTCGCCTAAAGCAATACTAAACAGAACCGATAGAGAACTGAAATGGCAAATCCCGGAGATACCTTTGAGTGGAACTCCAGGAAGACTAAGAGCGCGGATGCCTATCGAGTCAGATAACGGTGAGGAAGAATCAGAAATCATTTGCTATGTGAAATTCTCGGTTCAGGGAAATACTTCTTTGTCTGGTATCAGTCTACGTGCAGCCGCTGAGGGAAATACAGATTTCTACGAGGTAGATCACAGGTACGAAACCGGAGTCTATATGTGCAATTGATACGTTTCTAAAAGATTTACATTGTTTATATATTTCTCCATTGTTTTTGAGTTTGGCCTTTGTTGGAAGTTATTCTTTTTTGTTTGTGTCATGTAAGGTTTTGTGTACTTTGTGTATCTTGACATCTCTTCATTGTTATGTTATCTGTTTTTATCCGATTTGCTTTTACATGTTATTATTGAAGTAAGGAATAATGCTATATTTCAAGTTTATCAAATATACTTGGCAAATGGTCAAGTGGAAGATTCTTCCAATTGATGTTTGATAATTGTAGTTTTTGTAGAAATACAAAAACTATTTTATTATGTAAAGGTAAAACACAATCAGAGTTTTGAAGTAGTTGATCTTTAAATATATTACATTACAAACTTAAGATATTAGTTGTATTCAAGGTATAGATTGACTAGGACATGTACTATATAGTGTTTTGTACTAAGGCTGCTAATGCTATCGTGTCATAATCTAGTTAACTTGTTGAAAGAGATGTTGATGTAAAATAGTGAATGGCAATGCAATGGCTGATTTTGTTGAGCGACACACCACACCACAATAAGGCTTCGCTAATGGGCCCATTAAAGACAGTTATATTCTTTCTAATCATGTAAAGCACATTTTGTATAAGCTTTACAATAACATCAGATTTATCTTTCTCATGCTGTCATATGATCCATTAAAATAGGCATACACATTTTCAGCTGAATATATTAAGAATTAAAAATATTAATCCCAGCCGAATTAAATCCACATAACATGTCATTCATTCTTCGGTCAATTATCCACTATGACATTTCTTTATTTAAAATAACAATGTCATGTGGGTATTAAGCACCACCAAGTACAATCCGTCCTAACTACTGTTCAAACAAATAATGTATCAATAATAATTTACATGTCTGTGTCTTATTGTAAGTGTGACATGTCTAGTGGCCAAAGTTTATTATAATAAATTAGTTGATTAATAACAGAATTTCTTTTAAAAGCTTAAAAGTAAGCAGAAGCTGTGGGATCCTAAACACAAACCCCTAAAGAGATGAAAAAGAGATTTTCGCCAATTTGGCTCGTCAACTTTAAGTCTTTAACACTTGAGAATTTATTAAGAAAACATATATAATTTGAGTGTTCATTGACATATATATATAGGAACGTATACGTAAATATTATAATGGAAGGCTGATTCTAAGCCCCATACCTAATACTTGACAGCTCTGTTATCACTACATTAAAGTGCCTATTATAACAATCATAATATTAATAAATGGCAACTACATGCTATACACCAAGGTCAGTATTAGCAAGATGTCTGAAATCATTTTACTATTCAATTTGTCTTGAACCGAGAATCACGTGTATTAGGGATTTAGAGTTTTGGATATATATCAATTTTATCCGTTTTGTTATATAAAAATCGCAATGATGTAATGAAAGTATATAAAATGATAAACATATCAATATTCATTATCAAACGCAAAACCTCTAAATACCATGCTAATCGATTCGAACCATATACGATTGTACATGATATAATTAACGGGTATAAAACGAACAATTGGCTTTATCACACAAAAACAAAAACGAACAATTGGTATAGGCCAAACGCATACTACAAATAATATCTTCTAATTTTTTTTTTTTGTCATCAAAATAATATCTTCTAATTATTGATGGGAAAAATGCTATTTAAATATTTAAATGCTATTGAGTATTGACTAACCGCTAACGCATGGATATATAATATAATTTGACAAATATTTGGTTTAATATTATTTTTATAATTTGATCATACAATGCTAATGCCTAAATGGTACCCAGTGAGATCCACCTTTTGCATTTCCCATTCCCCACATAAATCTTCATCAACTACTTCCCTTTTTAACCACTTTCCTAACCTTTTATCTTTCTCTTCTTTTAGTTAAAACTTTTATAATTCTAACATATTCTTCTTCTTTCGCTTTCTGACTTTTCATAGTTTCATACTTTCATTCACGTTTCATCTACTTCAACAACCAAAAAGTAGAAGAACAAAAATATCCCCGGCAAATAAATAGAGAAGAAAGATCACAACTTTTGAGTTTTGACCACCTTGTTCTACATTAATGTTAAAACATTACTACTACTATGTTTCTTCCGATTAGTCAAATTGATCGAACAATCAATGTTTTGATGTTTTAAGAGTTTAAACACATAATAACACTTACAGACTGATCAACACGTTGAAATGGCTTTAGGTTGTTTGCTAATGCTTCGTCTGTTTCATTATCCTGCAAAAATAATAATGAGAAGCATTATTAACATTCCAGAAGCTTTGGTGACCCAGTTTTTCAGATTAACAAGGCGGATCTGAATTTCACGACCATCAATAGTTGGATGCGATTCAGTCACCTTCTGAAAAACCTCTGAAGCGTCTTCAAAAGTCTTTTCATACTGGTATATGAAGACGTAAGCGAATCTGTAAGAATAAAATTAAAAATAAAATAAAATAAGTGTTAACAACAAATTTATTTTAAAATGTGTTAAACAAATTACAAAATAAACCAAATAAATATACCCAAGAGGAGATCCACTGGTTTTAGGGAAAAATGTTTTCCGTGTGTAACCACATTGTTGTAATATCTTCTTGATGTTTTCCTCGAGAATACTCTCAGATTTCTAAGGATCAAAACCACAAACGCTAAAGGCTTTAAGACCATTCGAAGTATAATTAAAGTAAACTGATAGGCCTTTTAATGATTCTCTTTTCAGATGTAAAAAATGCTTAGATATCATCTTCAGTCACGTATGAAATTCTTTGAAGAATTCTAGAAGAAAGTACTTTTTTGAAGTAAAAACTCTCATGCAGAGAGTCAGAGTTGCTGGAAGACCAAGGATCTGGTGGTTTTAGACTTTTATTATGATTTCCCCAGACTAAGCCTTCGTTAATGAGTCTTAACCCTATTTAAGATTTCCAAGTGCATATTCTGTACATATGAGATTCTGTTAAAAGATATGAGTGATTCTACTTCTACGTTATTCAAAACAAATGGACTTTCTCCTGTCAATATATGATGCATTAACATAGGCATAGGCATAGACATTTTTAGCTGAAGATATTAAGAATTATAAATAACTATGAAATGTTCTATGCGTTGCATGGATTGAAATTAAATAATATTTTGAAATATGAACTATTTTATAACAAAATATATATTGAAATATTTTTAGTTACTTTTAATTTAAATTGATTATGTATGATATTTTATACTACACAATTTTATTGTTTATTGTAAGTAATTTATATAATCTCAAAGACTAAACACTTATTTCAAGTAAACCAACTTCCAAATAATAAGGTCAATAAAAAAATAGCTATTAAATTGTGTAGATTTGTGTGTTGTAGTTAAATAGTTCATCTTTATTTTTTTTTAATTTTAATTTGATTAGTTTATCATAAATTAATTTGATGTTAATTTTTTATTTGAAATGAGGAGAAAAGAAAAACATGTTTTTAGATTTTTCACCTAATTTGTTATAATGTAACTTGATGTTACCTGTTTGTTTGAGTAAATTGAACAATTTAAATTGATGTAATTATATTAATTTTATATTTAATGTGTGGTTTTTTTTATAGAAAAAATCAGAAAATTTAGAAAGAATTCAGAAAAAGACAAGTGTAATTAGGAAAAAATTTGCTCACCAGATAAAAAAAAGTAGTATAATTGTTATTAGTATAGTAGAATAAAAAAAGTTTGAATGACTTAATGTGTGGATTTTTGAATAAAATCATAAAACTTAAAAAAAAATAGAGAAAGAAAAAAAAATAGGTGTCAAAATTTTATGTGACACGTGTCAGCGTCTCGTTGCTCCACTTTGAAGAAATCTTACTATATTAGATAAAATATTTTATAGATTTCAAATAGTAATTTAAATTAATGTAATTATATTGTTTGTGTGATTTAATGTGTGAATTTTTTGAATAAAATCATAAAATTTAGAAAGAATAAAAAGACAAATGTCAAAATTTTAGTGACACATGTCAGCATCTCGTAGCTCTACTTTAGATAAATCTTACTATATTAGATAAGACTAGTAGGCTGCCCGAAGGTTTATATTAAGGATTTGAATTCAAGATTTAAATTCAAGATTTAAATTCAAGATTTGGATTATTGCTAGTGAGTATTTGAAATCTTATAATTGTTATGTTTGGTTGCGATTTTGTGATGTGAGTTTTCTCTATTTATTTGTGTTTGGTATTTCTCGTATGTTTTAACCTATCGAATTAATGCGTGTGTAGTTTTCTTTATGTATTTTCTCTAAAATAATTTCTCATAATAGTTTATGTAAAATTTTCTTTATTTTTGCCTCTATAATTTTGTATTTTTTTGTTTTTTGTTATTTTCCCTTCCATAGCTTGGATGGTTGGTTTTGGGTTAGTTCTAATTTTTGTAGTTATTAATGATATCCAAACTAAAAGCCAATGTCCAATTTAGTATTTTGTACGATTTTGATGTAAGTTGCAATATATATATCTATTTTAAAAGAAAGAAAGTATTGCTCTTAAAAACAACAGTGATGTACTCTCATTATGAAATTACGAAACAAGATGGTCTTAGAATTGAAAATATATGTGTATTGTGTTAAATTGCAATGTTGCTCACCATTTGAATCGTGTTCCCTCTATTAATATAGTCACACAATAATAATTGATAGGAAGCATAATATACTCCAATCTTCAGTATATATGTGTATGCTCAATTAGTAACATCGTGATTGCAGTCTTGAGTTAATTATTATTATTTTTTCTTTTAGAGAATTTTTCTGAATGTCGATGACTCGCTAACGTTATTATTTATTTTTTTAGAAAATTTTTCTGAATGTCGCTAACGGATTAACTCTTTCTGAGACTGATGTATAGATGTGGGGATTTTATATATAAATGTGGTGTTTTAGGCTTTTAAATTGGGTATGTAGGTTTCTAAATGGGTATGTAGGTTTCTATATGGGTATGCCTCCCTTAATAATAGTTATAATAGGGAAGGAACTAATTAATTTAGTGATGATGAGTCAAAATTTTAGTGATTGAGAAGGTGATGTAGCAATCATCACATAAGATGAGAAGAGATAACAGATTTCACACCATACTAGCCAAATTAAATCCACATAACATGTCATTCTTAGGTCAATTATCCACTATTACATTTCTTAAATTTAAAATAATATTTTCATGTGGGTATTAAGCACCAAGTACAATTCGTCCTAACTATGATTCACAAAAATAAAATATCAATAATAATTTACATGTCTGTGTCTTATTGTAGAGTGACATGTCTAATGGCCAAGTTTATTATAACAAATTAGTTGATTAATAACATAATTTCTTTTAAAAACTTAAAAGTAAGCAACAAGCTGTGGGATCCTCTAAAGAGATGAAAACGAGATTTTGACCAACTTGGCCTACCACATCGTCAACTTTAAGTCCTTAACACTTCTGAATTTATTAATAAAACATATATAATTTGAGTGTTCATTGACATGTATAAAAACGTACACGTAATATTATAATGGAAGTCTGATTCTAAACCCCATACCTAATAATATATGACAGCTCTATTATCACTACACAAAAGTAACTCTTATAACAAATGGCAACTACATACACGAAGGTCAGTATTAGCAATAGCAAGATGTACCCAGTAATTTGAAAAAATATTTGGTTCAATATTATTTCATAATTTGATCACACTGCTAATGTACCCAGTAAGATCTACCTTTTGCATTTCCCATTCCCCACATAAAATCCCCACTCTCTCTTATTTAAGTTAAAAAATTTTATACCCGTAATTCTAAAAGTTTTAACTTAAATAAGAGAGATATAAAAGGAAAGTGATAGTTGTGAACTTGTGATCTTTTCTCTCTTATTCTTCTTCTACCACTTTCTGAATTTTCATAGTTTCATTCACGTTTCATCTACCTCAACAACCAAAAAGAAGAAGAAAAAAAAATTAACCCCCAGGCAAATAAAAGAGAGAAAAGATCACAACTTTTAACCATCTTGTTATGCATTAATGTTAAAACTTCAAATAAAAACACATATTAATCTTCTCTGGTCTTACAAATATTGTCCTCAAGCTCAATTTCTTCTTCATCATGATCCTCTTCTTCATTTTGACTATCTATAGCCCTCTTCTCTTGTTCTTCAACAACTTCCAATTCCGTCAAATGTTCACTTACACCCCTCAATTTTCCACCTTTCACATTCCTCTCCCCTCGACTCTTCAAATCCTCCAACAACTCCCTAATCGCCTTCTCCTTATCCCTCCGATTCTTAATCAAAGCCTCGCTTACGTCAGCAGGCGTCATCTCAGCCTTGTCCACAACTCTCTCCATCTCCTTCAAAACGTCGTCGTCTATATCTTCCTCATCAAACCCCAAATAATTCTTCAAGAAAATCTTCAACGATGGGAAATTACAAAAACTCATGTAAATATGCATATCCATTCTCCCACTTCTAAGCAATGCAGGATCAAGCTTCTCAATATGATTCGTCGTAAACACAAAGATCCTCTCACTTCCACAACAAGACCAAAGCCCATCTGTAAAATTCAACAAACCCGACAACGTTATAGTATTTCCATTACCACCTTCTTCACCCGACCCGGTTCTTGTTTCCGGGTCGTAGCAGCTCCGACTCGCATTACTACTACTACTATTCTTCTTCCGATTCGTCAAATTGATCGAACAATCAATATCTTCAATCACAATGATCGACTTAGAGCTCGTTTTCATCAACAACTTCCTCAATTCAGAATTGCTATGGACCTCAGTGAGCTCTAAATCATAAATGTCGTAACCAAGATAATTCGCCATAGCTGCGATCATACTTGATTTACCCGTACCCGGTGGCCCATAAAGCAAGTATCCTCTTTTCCAAGCCCGACCAGTTTTCTGATAAAACAATTGACCATTAGCAAAATCTTTAAGATCATCCATGATCTGTTGCTTCTTAATCGGATCCATAGCTAAAGTTTCGAAAGTACTTGGATGCTTAAAAGGCACAGATTCCCATGGATGTCCTCTTGAATCAAGTGACCCACCTCTTGAATTAGTATAAAGCAAACGATCTTGATTTTTCCGACGAATCTCATTAGCTCTCTCCATGATGTAATCCAAATAAGAATTGAGGATTAAAGTTTTGTCCTTTTTCTTGATTCGTAGAGTGAATCCACGTTTTTCTTCTGGTAATGGTCTCCAAGCGAAAGTTTGAGTTTGTCTTTGAGTAACGACGTGTTCCCAGAGGACGGTGACGCCGTTAAAGGTGTCGACGATTGAGTCGTTGTTGGAGAGACCAAAAGTGATTGAAGAAGAGTTAACGGCGCGAGTGAGGCTTAAACGGTTTCCGGCGATTGAAACGGAGGAGCTTAAGTAAAGCTGAACGGCGTTGTAAAGCTCGTTTGTGTTAACGCCGTCAATCTCTGTTATGTCGAAGTAACAGTAAGTAGAGAAGAGGTGGAAGATTCGGTTGAAGAATTTGAGGAAAGCGAAACGGAGCTCCGGTGGGAATATTGATTGCATTAAGCTTTGGCAGAAAGCTAAAACGCCGAGAAGTGAAGCTAATGATGTCCAATACTCTTTCATTTTTTTCTTTTGAGATTGGATCAGATCAAAACAGAGAGCAAAGAGCTTAAAAAACAGAGGATTTTGGAAAAAGGTGCGAACTTTACGGCTTAATGAAGATGAAATAACAAAAGATGATTGTGGGTTTTGAGAATTTAGGAGAGATAAGAGATGGGTCTTGTTTGGTTTATAGATTAGAGATTTGTCTAATGGAGATTAGAAGAAAAGGTTAGAGCTTTGAGAGATCAAGGAGAAGAGAGAAGATATGGGTCTCTCTCAATTTATAAACTTTACAGAAAAAATAAATAATTAAAGGTTGAAAAGGCCAGAGGGCCAGAGGGGAATAGGTGGGGGACATTGAAAGAGAACAAGTGTAAAAAGAGGAGAAATAATAAGAAAGAAAATATACAAATTTGGGTTTTGGAGTTTTTCATTCAATATGAAAATTTTGAATTTAAGGCTATTAGATTTTGAGTATTTGACCAAATAAATATTAGTAATGGAGTTGCTGGATTTGAGTGATTTACAGTCAACATTGTTTGGGATTTTCCTTTTTGTTTCCTTTTTTTCCAAATTAATGGATTAACTCTTTTATACTTTTCTTTACTTCTTCAAGTAACGTCTTTTGACATTTTTAGATAAATAACAAAGTTGGAATTTTTTTTGTAACAGATTTTTAGTGTGTCAAAATTGTTATCTATTTAATAAATATTTTTTTGTTATCTATGTTATATCATTATTAGATATACTCTGCGTGTAGAAAAAACGTGTTTCCATATTTAATAATTAATTAATAAGCATTTTCTTTTTGTTTTCATTATTATGAGAAATGAAAGTTTTTCATGTGATTATTATAGTCTACGTATGAGATTGTTCTAGGTCCAGTAATAAGTTTACAAATATGATTTCCAGTTCAACTAAAAATTATTTGCAGGAGGTGTGAATATAAAAAGATAAAAGAAATGATTGATGATGTGATAGTTCACAAAAGTAAATAAGGTTAAAAAGATTTTAGGGTTGTTGCAGTAAAAGTTACAGACAGGTCCAACTTAGGGTTAGATTGATTTAAATGCAGTGGGTGCGAATGCGAGGGCAATAATTTGAGAATTTGAGAATTTATGGAAACTAACGGTTATGGTTTTAAGCGTTATTAAGCAATTTATATGACTGATGTAGCAGTTAGAAACAAATATATTTGCGGATAATTTATGACTGGTTGATAGCGGTTGCGATAGCGGTTTAACACAAAATCTACAAAAAATTATTTATAATGTATAATTTTTATAAGAAAATAAAAAATCATTACTATAATAAAATTATCAAAAATAAAATA
>VBRH01000166.1:97657-114691 GCA_014578085.1 Cardamine resedifolia | reverse complement strand
CTTGGATGATTGTTTTCAAACACTAATAACCGCAACCGTCCGCAATCGTAGTATTTGCGGATGATTGCCGTTGAACCAATAAACCTCTTAGTAAATGTCCCGTGAAAAATCTAACATAGAAGAAAAATGTGGGACAGGTTTCAAATTATATTATATATATATATATATTGAGATATATGTTCTCATTGAGTTTCGTCCATCCAAAGAAGAATAGTAATCTACTGATATTTTCTTTTGTTATTTCGAACTACATGATTTCTATTGAAATTTAAAACTAGACGAGTGTACATTAGCTAACATGTTATATAGTTTTACTCGGAATAAAACAAGTTCTGAATCAATAAAAGAGGCAAACATTTCATGTGCGGCAGTTCAAAAATAATGCAAATAATTTGGAATAGAAAATTGGAAAGAGATGACAGTTTTGACAGATACTTTGAGAACATTGGATGGGTTGGACTAATTATGCAACATTTGTCATTTGCTGATAATTCATTGCCACAAACAACTATTCTTTTGCAAGATTACTTCCAACTGGGATATTTGGGATCCAAAAAAATTGAATATAAATACGCCAAATATAATTAAAAGTATCTTCACATAATCAAAATTACAAAAGTGATACTATTGGGGAAAACATGACCAAAGAGTAGCTTCCAAGATTATCCGGGCAATGAAATTAAACAACGTAATTTTTTTAAAAAAATATTAAGAACTTGATGTATGTTTGATCTATGATTATTTTGTTTCTTATAATATGAATGAATTTTATAAATACTTGTATTTTCTACGATCATTTGTACTGGTAAAATACTTTTTGTCAACAGAACGTTGGTATTTAAGTTTGCAATCTTATAAGTTATGAAGATTAAACGGAAATTAGAAAGAATACAGAAATGTCAAAGGTGTTGAATACTTGAAAGCAATAAGATTGGTCAAGATCTCTGACCATAATTTGTCTGACTTTTGGTTGTAAATTCTGACTTTTTTTCTTTCAAAATATGTCGAACGGTAATCTATGTAAGTATATTATTGTATGTATGATTCTTTTTAGATTATTTTTTATTCCAAATACTTAGCAAGAACTAATTAGAAGATAAACACGTGTTTTAACAAGGTTTGGGGAATTCTTAATACACACATCGTATCATAACAGATTAACAGGAGGACAGAAAAAGGAAAAAAAAAAAAAACTATAGCATATAAAACAATTTTTGGATTGGATAAAAGCAGCCAGTTAAATGTGAGAAGGCACTTCACACAAATGAAATGTGATCTAGTCATCACCATTGCCACCACTTTATTTACAAATGTGTATTTTTTTTTTCTTTGTTAAAGAACAAATGCAAATGTATATTCGTTTTACGCAAAAACGCTTTTCACATTCCCATTTATGACTTATGTGCGCTATCTCTTTAGGGAGGAATAATGCGGGAATTCATACAAAGGGAATCGTCACTTTATAAAGTTAACTTCAAGTGACGGAGAAATGAAAAGTAATAGTGACAATGTGATGACAACGGATGGTTAAAGGAATAAAACAAATTTAATTGCAGATAACTATCTATCAATACACATCGTTAGTTGATAGAAGAAGACTTCATCACTCTCTCATATGTGCTTAAAGATAAGATCATAAGATTAGTTCCTTTTTTCGGAGACTCACTCCTTTGGTCTCTGTGTCTGTTGGATTTTCAAGATTTTGTTTGGAGATGACTCACATGCCGAGTTGCTAAATTAGTAAATTCTTACATTATTCAACATCAAACATACTAAATAAGCCAATAAAACACGTATTGATATCCCATATCCAAAACTAAAGTTAATTTTTTTATTTTTTTTAATTAACATTTTCCATTTTCATAAAAGGAGATTGAGTTGATATGTAGTTCACCAATGCCAAAAATTGACAACTTGGATTCGTAAAATCCAATTCCTAAAAATAAACATGTTGAATATATACATAGTTTGCGGATGGAGAAAATTTGGTGTGGATTTTATGGTGATTAAAGGCTTAGAAGCGGCTCAAAGCTACTGCAATAGCTTTGACTCGAGAAAGACAAGGACAATTCTCGTTTCCAGAAAATGGATAATCTCAAAACTTCCCAATACTAGTTCACCCTTTAACCATATGATGAAAAAGGAATGATGTTGTAGCAAAATACTTTTCCAAGCAAAGCTCGCTTACGAATCCACATGTGGTTTTCTTTCATGTGTTTAATTTAAAGAAACAAAAACAAAGTTCCATCTCAAAAAATCGGGTTTTGCTCACTCCCTTTCCTTTCACTTGACAATGAAAAACAAAAACAATAATGCAAAAGTGGTTTAATAACCCTACAAGCCTTTCGTTTGTGGGCGGCGCTTTTTAGCAATTGCTGAAATTTGAATTGTTTAATTTTAGTGTTCCAAACTGAGAGAGGTCTTTCTTCTTTTTTATGGTTTGAGTGCGATAGCGAGACCAAGCTTCGGTGAAGAGCTCACAGCCTTTGAGTCATACTCGGCTGAGAAAGTGACGAGCGACTTCGGTCTCCATTCTCTCTGGACCACCATCCCTGCTTTCCCGCTGTTAGAGAATCTGGTTTTCACCACTGTCAATGGATCCAAAGCGTGAGAGCTTCCGACGGTGAAGCTGTTGTTATAATTGGAGAACCGACGGGTCAGTTCTGCACCAAAGGATGTGGTTGGGTTCACCGTTTGAACGTATGTAGCTTTCAGACTCTCGCCTTTGTCCTCCCTACATATTAACGGTCTTTCAGTTCCCTTGAGCGAAAACCGAAATCAGATTAAAAAAATTGTTGTTTCTTACAGTATGAGTGCAATAGAGACGTCTGGCTTGTTGAAACTAATCCCTGCATTGTACTTGGTTAGTGACGAGGAGGCTGTGTCGAAACTGACTTCACCACCGAGACAAACATCCTGGCTTCCGATAGTTGCTGATAGATCTAGCAGAGGAGTTGGGTTGAGGCCAATGCTGGTATTGAGCGTAGCATGGGGATGAACATATTGCACATCCAGCTGATAATATTATAGCAAAGAAACATGTCAAGGGTCAAGAAACTGACAGACATTTCCATAAGACCGAGACTATAATACTCATTTCTCATATGGGCTACGCCACTGACCTTGCCGGACTTGTGATCAGGTATGTTGAAGCTAATAACAGCTTTAGCAGATGGCATTAGATTTTTGACAGTTACTTTTGTCGACACCTGCATAGTAAATATGGTTTTAAGACAGTTTCAGGTGCAAAATATCAGAAAGCATGAGATATTATTTCCTTACACTAGAGTGGCTGTCGATTTTTAGATCAACAATGGTGTTTTGACCTTTATATAGCGTGCTTATGTCGCCAAAAAAGAAATCATCCTTTTTCAAACCTGTGGCTACAAATTCCTGTTACCAAAAGAAAAAAATGTCATTATGCAGTACACAGTTACATAGGTTTAAAGCAATTTAAGCACATTAGTTTGAAAGGGGAAAGTGAAGCAAACAACCCTACTTAGATAAGACAAATTACGATACATCCAAATGTCATGTTTGGTTCAGAAAAATATGTCGCAGCACAGATTCTATAATGTAGCATGATAGCCATCAACAATATCACAATAAGCAAATTATGTTTTCTACAAAAATGGATTAACAAAGGATCCGAGTGATATCCTACATACCGTTCCTGTGGCACTCAGCATCGTCAGTGTAAACTTGTTGTCGAAAATGTAATCCTTGTTCAGAAGATCTGCAGGTTTTCAAAATAATCAAAAAATAAAAATAAAAATAAAATGACAAACACTGTAAAACAGAGAATTGTTTAAAAAAATACCTTTGGCTCTCTTGCCAATATCGACAAATGGAGCTGGACTGCTTCCCATCTTCGGATGTAGAAAATAAACCAGAAACATACACTTTAGATACGCATTACTATATTCAAGTAGAGATTCACAAGTAAACAAATTATGCTCTGAAATTAATCAACCAAATTAAAAAAAATTCTATTGGAATCAATCGAAATCTTTCAAAAAATGCCTAACAATTACAGTTATCTTAGATATCATTTCTCCCAATATCTATAATACTAACAAAAAAATGGCGAAGAAACAGATCGAGAGAATCGAATCAATCAAAAATCTAATTCACAACAATCACTCGTATACGAATCACCAAAGATCAGTTATGTTAGCTCCTTCTGCTCAAGTCTTTACCAAAACGAACGCAAACGAGAGAGATCGATTACTTACGACGAAAATGGAAGATCGACGGATAGAAAACGGAACAGATAAGAATGAAACAAGGCGTTGGATAAACCCTAAAACTGCTTCCGTCGCCTCGATGATGGAATCAGGCGACGGCGGCTGAAGAAGTCAAGTAAAACACTTTAGCAGTAATATTAAAAATTAAAATTAAAATTTGTTTTTTTAAAAAAAGGCCTCGAGAAACTCAAAGGAGGGGAAGAAGAGAGGCCAAACGCTCTCCAAGTAAATGATAATCTCACTTGACTTTGAGGTTCGTTATGTCACGACTGTCCACGCTCTGAGAAAAGGCTTTTTATTATTCGTCTGTCATATAATTTCTGTCACAGCCAATGCTGTATCCTTTGTTCGTGAGGCCCATTTCCACGCTCCAAGCCGTCCTCGTTTCAGCTGAAATTGACGATTAAAACCCTTACTATTGGCGTATATAACAAAAATACTCTAGTTTTTTTTCCCTTAAGGAAATTTTTTTATCACGGATTTAATTTAATTTAATCACGAACATCGTGGATCCGTGATAAAAAAGCAATAATTAAATTAAGTTTATAGTAGAAGCAAAAAAAGAAAATCAATTTTCAGCATCACACATGGAAAAAAAAAATCAAATTTTCTTAATTTAAAAAATAATAAAAGAGTTTAGTTAAATGTAAATTATGTAACTTGGATGTCAAAAATGTAAATTATGTTAAACTATAGAACATGACGCAAAAAAACCAAAATTATATTATAGGCGTTCAATGATGTTTTATGGGCCGCTATAGAAAACGCCCACAAGTATTCTTTTGACTCTTGATCATGTTTAAACGAAAGCCTTAGTTGACGAAAAAAAAAACGAAAGCCTTAGTTACACATCCAACAAAACAAAAATCGATTATTAGAGGACATTAACGGTAACAAAACCAATTTTAGAAAAACACAAGTAAAAAACTATCTACGGTATGTGGTATAATTTAGAAGGCTTGAGATTGCTAGTAACGTTAAAATACTTCAAAGTGCGTATCCACTTCTCTTCGCTCTTCAACAAATGAATCGCAATAGTCTCCGGCCAAAGCTCATGTGAGCATTTAGTCGGTGGCTCGGGAAAATTATACATGGACCACTTAGCGTTAAACCTATTATTTCCTCGTCTTCCTTCTCGAATCCAATCGCCAAATACTCTGTCTTCAGAACCTTCTAGATGATTCTTGGGAATTTCCGAGTCTTTGAGCCAAACCGCGATGTCCCATGATACTAAGTAACCCATTCCTGACATGTAATGGACGAATGGGTCCATGCTTTCACATGGAATGACATAGCCGTAGTAGAGATCTTCTCGAGGTAGTGGTCTTAAAGATGCGACTAGACTTTCTAATCTTATGTATGTGTCGTCGTCGGCTTTCATTACGTAATGGTACGGTGGGTTTGGTGCATCGGTTTCGTTGAATAGGTCCGCTAAGCTTGAGAAGTATGAGTAAGTCTTGCCTGCAAATATTTCGAAAAGTTAATTTAGCTAAAAATGTTACAACTGTTCTAATTCGGCTAAGCCAGTCCTAAATCCTAATCCATTCTTTAACCAAACTAAATTAAAATCGAATTCAAATAAAATTAAACCGAATTTGGCTCTAAACCGAGAAAAACCAGTTACCTTTGTTCATATTCTCGTTGCAATTGAGTATGATGATGTCATCATAACGCATAATCTCCAAAGCGATAAGCACTTTCTGGTTTTCTTTAGTTAAATTACAGAACACGAACTTCACATCAATCTTAACGCCGTCGGGAATAGCCTGTGTCCCGTAGATTAACCGGAGAAAATGCCGACGTGGGTACTGATCGGGAAGTGTAAGAATTCCAATAAGAATCCTAATCTCATCATCTGAAGGAGAAGAAGACAACAATGGAGTCTCCGATGAACCGTTATTCATCGGAAAATTTGACAAAGCACATCTTCCGAAACTCAATACGCTGTCGAATCTGATCTCGTTGATGAAAGCTAAAACAAAGAGAGCTACGATGAAGAATAAAGAAGGGATGATGAATTTTCGGCCTTCCGATCCTGGAGAATATATCATTTTCCTCTTTTTCCAATGGATCAAGAAGGAACAAATGCTGAAAGAAATTAAATAAATAACGAAACTTTTTTACCTTATAGAAATGCATTTAGAACATATAGCTTACAATAATGAAAGTTGGTGGCTAGAGAGTAGAGTCAAATATGAATTTGGTAAAATAAAATTAAGAACGTGGTGGCCTTCGAGTTCGTGACCCGCACCATTCTCATCATGCCACTTCTTCTCTAAAAGTTTATGAAGGTTGACTTCTTTGAGATCTTCTTTACTACACGCTTAAGCTTATTTTTTTTTTTTCTCTCTAGTTGCTTAGATTTGTTGTCACATTTGACTTTTTTTTTTGTGTGTTTACGATTTGAGAAATATTATACTCGCTCTGTTTTAGAAGTTTTATACAAACTATGCATTATAAGGCGCTACGCACGGAACGGTCATTAAAATTTGATTAAACGTAGCTATTTATTTGATTGTCTAAATATCTTTTCCTAACAATATTTAGTTATTCGATTTGATATAATTTTGAAGTTATTGAAAAATATATAATCATAGCTATCGAAGACCGGAATAGAGTTATTATGCTGCTAAAAAAACTATGGCAAAATGGTGACTCTTGAGTAAGGGGTGAAAATGGGAGGTGTAGACAAAAGTGTCGAAAATAGGTTTTCACCGTTAATTTGAAACTGTCCCCCTTCTTGTTTAATCCGTGTTTCAGCCAACCCTACAAAGCAATATCTCCTCAGCATAAAATGTGAAATAACAAACTATAACAACATAAACCCCAAAACATCTAAAAGCTCTGAATATCAAACCTCGCAGATTAAGTAGTAAAATTAGCCCTCAAAACTTTACACAAACCATATGAACCAAATGCACAATGTGTAAAATTGGCCTTCAAAACTTTACAAAAATTGAAGGTCCATGCAGAAGCATTCTTGTATCTAGGGCCAGCACTGGCTGCAGAGCCGTAAAAAATATATATGAATAATTTGCAAATCAGGTTAATGATCATTTAGGCAACATGCATGGAATATTAATATGTTTTACATATGATTTTTTTTTGTTTTCTTTTCTTTCTTGAAGAGTTCTATAAATGTTTAAAGATGAAATTATATGTTAAATGTAAGGTTAAGTTAAAGGTGGAGTTTGCCTTAAAACAAAAAGTTAACGGTGGTGAATGTTACTATGTTAGGTTTCAGATTTGGTATATAATTAGAATTTTATATTATTTTTACCTACATGGAATTTTAGATTAGGAACTAAAATAAAAAAAAATAAAAAAAACGCTCCGAGGCTCAACAATCGAGGCAACTTTTTTCTCCAGTTCTCCGACGCCGGTGAAGCCATGGCTTGCCGGCGTCGGGAAGCTTTTTGTTCTGGTTGCTTCTTTGGGTCTACTTTTGACTTGCTTTTCTGTTTTCATTTCCAAAGTCCCGTCACTTTTGCTCGCACAGAGATATGGCGGAGACGACTCACCGGAATCTCAACCGGTAACTCATTCTCGAAGAACCCTCTCCTTATTAGGGAAGAAACTTTCTCAAATCCCATCGAGAATAAGGCTTTCCGGCGACAGGACATGTGCAAACAAGTCTTATACTCCGTCTCTGAAGTCGATCATGCCTTATTTGACCTTTCCACTCTCGGTTTCGACAGATCTACAGCCGTCGTGGTTCTTGAACTAGATGCTTTCTTCTCAAGCGGTGCTGGATCCCCATCATAATCTCGATCTAACCCGTGAAGTCTCGCAAGGTTGGTGGTCGAATTCGGTGACCTTTTTGTTCCCTTTCTCGGTCTTCGTAACCGAAGAACTCTTCGTCACTGTTAGCCGGCAGCGGCATGAGCTTTATGTACCGACCAAATTAGGTCAAAATCTGAGGATGATCTCAAAATGACCCATTAACTCTCATGGGTCAAAAGCCCAACTGCTTATGTAAAACCTCTTGTCTGGCCATCCCTAAAATGCTAATTGTAAAATCACCGCATCTAAGTTTCACCCCATCTGTTGTTGCATCCACTATCTCCGACTTTCTCCACCGGTACTCTTTCTTTCATCTTCACGGGGATTTGACATTGCGGGTGGTTCTGCTCAGTTGCTTCTCTTCTATCTATGGAGTACTTACTCGCAAATTGCAACTTTTATCACGTCCCAATTAATCTTGGTGCATCCGGATCCATTGCTTCCACTTTTTATTCTTTCCTCCTGCCGTGGACATGAGAGATTTGTTTATGCATCCTTCTTCGCAAAGGAGATAACTCTATTACACTTATCCCTCTCCATGAGAGGTGTGTTTCTTCCGATTTCTTCGTCGAAGAAAGTGTTTATCAAAAAGTCACTTGGCAAGTTGACTATTTTATGTCAGTTGATGAATTCGGGTGGACGACTGCTTCTATTACGGGTGTGCTTGTGTTAGATAGTCTCGCCACCTCTCCTGACGATCTATCAAGTTTTATCAAGCTTGTGTTTCTATGTTTCATTTATGCTTGTTCAAATCTTTTAACGTTTATGGGTCGAGTCTGTTCGAATATGCTCCATGATCGGTTTAGTTTATATTGTATGTTTAATATAGAGTAATTCCTTAAATAGTCTCAAATAAATTTTTTTTTTGTTAGAAATAGCCCCAAAAATATTATTAGTCATTTATAGTATGTCCTTTTTTTTTTTATAAAATGTTCTATTTTTGAACTTCAATATCAAAGGTTTAGGGTTTAGAGTTGGTTTAGGATAAAGTTTATGGTTTAAGGTTTATGATTGATGTTTGGGTTTAGAGTTTAGAATTACAATTTTCTTTTAGTGTAGTATATAATGGTGGCATAAATGAAGATTGTGTGCTAAATGTGGTTCAAAAACTGTGATATATAAGATATTAAAGATAAATTCTTTAAAATAGCCTTAAAAGAGTATATGTGGTCTAAATGAAAGTGTCTTAAATCTGACATAAAATCTTTATTTTGTGTTATTTAAAAAAGTTGTATTATATATATATAATATAATTAGAATTTATAATTTTCTTGGAATATAATTTATAACCTCAAAGTCAAGTGACATTTATTATTGTATGTTTAATATATATATAATTAGAATCACCAAAGATCGATTAGTTATCTTAGCTCTTTATGCTCAAGTCTCTACCGGAAAGAAGAATCAAAACTAACGAACATGAGAGAGATCGATTACTTACGGATATAAACGGAATAGATAAGAATCAAATAAATCGTTGGATAAACCCTTAATATTGGCGCATATAACAAAACTAGAATTTTTTTCTTAAGAGAATTTTTTTAGCACGGATCTAATTTAATTTAATCACAAACACTGAAAATCTATGATAAAAGCAAGAATTAGATTAAGTTTAAAGTAGAAGGAAAAAAAAATCAATTTTAAGCATCACACATGGGGAAAAAAAAGTTTCTTAATGAGGTTAATTTAGAAATGACTTCAAAGTTAGTGTGTAATGTAAATTACGTAACTTGGATGTAAAAAACTGTAAATTATGTATTCATGGGACGCAAAGAAAACCAAAAGCTATAGACGTTGAATGTTGCTTGATGGGCCGCTATAAAAAATGCCCACAAGTATTCTATTGACTATTGAACATGTTTGAACAAATTCCTTAGTTACACATCCCACCAAAAAAAAATCGATTATTAGAGGACATTAACCATCACAAAACCAATATTATAAAAACAATTAAGTATAAGTTATAAAAATCCGACAAAAAAGAAACTATCTACGCTATGTGGTATAATTTAGAAGGCTTAAGATTGCTAGTAACGTTAAAATACTTCAAAGTCCGTATCCACTTCTCTTGGTTCTTCAACAAATGAACCGCTATAGTGTCCGGCCAAAGCTCATGTGTGCATCTAGTCGGTGGCTCGGGAAAATTATACATGGACCACTTAGCGTTAAACCTATTTTTTCCTCGTCTTCCTTCTCGAATCCAATCGCCAAATACTTTGTCTTCTGGACCTTCTAGATGTTTCTTGGGAATTTCCGAGTCTTTGAGCCAAACCGCAATGTCCCATGATACTAAGTAACCCATTCCTGACATGTAATGGACGAATGGGTCCATGCTTGGACATGGAATGACATAGCCGTAGTAGAGATCTTCTCGAGGTAATGGTCTTAAAGAAGCAACGAGACTTTCTAATCGTATGTATGTGTCGTCGTCGGCTTTCATTACGTAATGGTACGGTGGGTTTGGTACATCGGTTTCGTTGAATAGGTCCGGTAAGCTTGAGAAGTATGTGTAGGTCTTGCCTGCAGAGATATTTGAAAGAATTAATTAATTAGTTAAAATGTTACAACTATTCCAATTCATTCTCAAACCATACTAAATAAATCGAATTCAAATAAAACCGAACCGGATTTTGCTCTAAACCGAGAAAAACTAATTACCTTTGTTCATATTCTCGTTGCAATTGAGTATGATGATGTCATCGTAACGCATAATCTCCAAAGCGATAAGCACTTTCTGGTCTTCTTTAGTCAAATTACAGAACACGAACTTCACATCAATCTTAACGCCGTCGGGAATAGCCTGTGTACCGTAGATTAGCCGGAGAAAATGCCGACGTGGGTACTGGTCGGGAAGTGTAAGAATTCCAACAAGAATCCTAATATCATCATCTGAAGAAGAAGAAGACAACAATGGAGTCTCCGATGAACCGTTATTCACCGGAACATGTGACAAAGCACATCGTCCGAAACTCAGTAAGCTGTCGAATCTGATCTCGTTGATGAAAGCTAAAACACAGAGAGCTATGATGAAGAAGAAAGAAGGGATGATGAATTTTCTGCCTTCTGATCTTGGAGAATATTTCATTTTCCTTTTTTCCAATGGATCAAGGAGGTACAAATGCTGAAACAGAGGAGGAAGAAGTAAGAAATTAAATAAAACACGAAACTTTTTTTACTTAAATGAAACGCTTTTAGATTTGTTTGATGTTATGGGGAATCAAAAAAAGAGCTTTAGAGAAGCTTAAGGAACGTGAGGTTCAGAGCAGAGTTTGTAAACGAAGCAAGTGCAGTGCTTCAGTATTTCACGCCATTTATCATGCTATTGTCTATTTATTTATATTATATTTTAGTATATATTAGTAGATTCTGCTATATATAATATATATATATATATATATATATCTATATGCGTATAAAGATTTTGATTTGATGATGATAAAAATATGGAGAAAGTGAATTCAGCCTAATAGTTGGTCAATACATATGAAATTTGATTTTTATAAAGTTGAATTATTCACTATACAGTTATGTCTAATTTATGAATTATTAAATCTGTTCCTGTATATATTAGAATGTTAATTTTTAATACTATACTTCAATAATCTAATTTTGATTCTGATGGAGTCATCGTATTTATTTTTTAGTTTCTACAATCTTTCAACAAATATAAGTCAAATTAGTTCAACTTGAAAGGTCATGTACTATACATATTTAGTCGGAGCAAAAAGTGGTGGATCTAAGCCTAACCTGGCCAGAAATGTTAATATAAAAACGTTTTTTTACTTTAAATATATATATATATATATATACATACATATACACACACATATAGCTTGCAAAATTGAAAGTTGGGTATATTGGAGTCAAATATTAATTTGGTAAAATAAAATTAAGAACGTGGTGGGCTTCGAGTTTCGTGACCCGCAACATTCTCATCATGCCACTTCTTCTCTAAAAGTTTATGAAGGCGTTGACTTTTGAGATCTTCTTACCACACGCTTAACTTTTTCCCCCTCTAGTTGCTTAGATTTTATTTAACGACCTCATATGTCACATTTGACTATTTTGTTTTAAGATTATACATAATAAAATTTGATCTAGATGCAAAAAGTGTTTTTTGAAAGATTTAAAATTGACTTTAAAATTTTTTGAAGTCTTTTTTTTGTTTGTTTGTCAGCAGTTTTACAAAGTCAAAACGAAATAAAAGTGTGATGTAATTGCCCATACAGTGTAATATCTAAATCCAGCCCAATTAGGTCATATCCGTAATCCATTAGAAGAATGTAGGCCTATGATGGACCACGACTCAATTGGAAAATTAAATCAAGATATGATGATCGCTTGAAACTTAGGCTCCAAATGATTGTCGTACAGAAAATATGATCGGTGTATCGGATGCGCTAAGTAATAAATGAAATTCGAAAACGTCTTTGACACAACTTAGATTTAAATCCAAATTTGGACCATAGGTGGTTTAAATAGTTATTGAAAAAGATTGTTATAGTTTTTTTTTTTTTTGGATAAAATGTTAAATTGTTTTTATAAGTAATAATATTTAAACCAATTATACGAAAGTTTAAAACGTCAACACGGATTCGAATTCCAAATGTGCAAATTACAATTATATGGATCACATATTTACTTTTGTCTTTTGAGTGATTCTTTTGTCTGTGATTATCGTCCGATAAATCAGAAATTTCTAACCAAAGCAAATTGTGCATTCTAAAATATGAAATGGCGAGTAAAAATTTGTAGAAACGTGAAGTTGTTAGTGTGGAATATAAATAGAGAAATGCTTTTTTTTTTATTACAAAACTTTCACAGCAGTATATACAGTATACAGAACTAGAGATAAATAACCCTCCATCGTAAATCTATTAAAATTATCTACTAATTATTATAAATTTATAATATACAATATACATTTCGATGAAACGAAAAAACTTTTAAATATATTAGCAACAAGAGCTTTAAATACTCAAATCGAACAAATGACATTACATCATCACATTTTCTTTCTCTTGATATCATTTACATTTATAAAATACATAAAATGTAAATGAATAAATGTGACTCACTAATGACAATGGATAAGCCAACCACGACAAAAAATAGAAGGCCCCCATCATCAACTAAGACCCAACGAATATATATATGGGATCTCATTATTACAACAAATGAACGAATGAATTGAAGAAAAAATGAAAATTAAGGCGACCTGTTGTTGAAACTTTGATTATTATCTAGACAATATTTAAGTTCCAAAGAGATTTGTCTCTCAATCTTAAGCTGCTTGTAGAAATTAGCTATGAACTTCTCAGCTTTGCTGTCTATGTCTTCGTCTGAAGATGGATCATAACTCCCGGTTCTCCACAACGCTCCCCTTGAAGAACCGGTTGAGTCCGGTTCATTTTCTGTAAAAGCCGCTCGTAAACCGGGTCTATCGTTGAAACTAAACCGAAGAGACGAGGATGAAGAGGAAGAACCAAGCATCGGTACGAGACCCCAGAGGCTGTTTATCTTGAAACTTAACACGAATTTTACTTTGTTCACGGCTTCTCTAAACCGGTTTAGTAGCGAACCGTCTTTGCTCTTTGCCATGTCAGCTATTAGCTTATTACCTTTTTTTGTTTGTTTTGAATAAATTGGCATCGGTGGTGCTTTTCTCTATTCTCGTTCGTATGGATTTTTGTGTGTGTGATTTTTGGAATATGATGGAATTGCAAAAAGTACGGGTCTTATATAGACACGGCTAATGTCGGCTGCAGCCTTAAGTGCTACGCAGTTTTTTAAAGAAAACTGTATAACACATAGTTTTTAATTATTATAATATAGAGGAATACATAGGCATAGGAAATTGATTAGAAGTTACATACATACCAATATTGAGGCGTATCAATATGGTATAGCGAGTGAGAATCTTATTTATTTTTGTTTTGAATTTTCTAAAAGAGAAGTGGGGTGCAAGCACAAGCATATGATCGTATATTCGAGTTTATTATATGTCTACTAGTTACAAACTGTATATTTAATGCTACTTGCATGAGAATTTGAACTCAATTTCAGAATGATATTTTAACGATTTAGCATTGAGCCAATGAATTCTTTTTGTCTTTCTTAACTGATTCACATCAAGAAATTAGACGCTTTTAATTTACATAATTATTTAAATCAATCGAAATTAACTAAATGGAAAGGCAAAAAGGAACCAAAATAATTTCAAAAAAAAAAAAAACCAAGAATGGGTCAGTCAATATTGCGGGCAAAGACTTGCTTTATTTCTTTTCTTAATCGCGTTATTACTTTTATTGAATTTCTTGTAAGAGTCAATTCTATGTATTGATGAGGGAAAGGAGAACGATCAATATACTACTAATTTTGATTCCATATAATTAAGACCATCAATATAATTAATTCTATCAAGGAATTCCTTGATTCCATATATTTTGATGAAAAATAATTTTAAGCTGAAATATTATCTTACTGAATACTGATATACTAATTTTAGCTTGATAACCATGGGTATTAAACTAAGACTAAAAACATGAACGAACATTAAATTTATGAGCCGTGATCGTGAGCCGTTGCTACTTGCTACAAAGCCCATTCCCACTAAGGAAGCCCGTCCTTATGTTGTTGCCACAAGAGATCCAAATGTCTATTCTTAATCTCTGCTAATGTTTAGAAAAGATAAAATTTATGGATTATCTTTCTACCTTTATTGTATGTATATACATACATCATTGTATAAAGCCACAGAAAAAGAAGTTGTAAGAAAGTAACAATCGACTAGAGATACGGCCATATATATCTTTCGTATGATTTACAATTTATGACATCATCAGATACTGTATATCGTTTATGACTGATCTTAAAAAGCTAAAGATTATAACATCTCATAACAAAAAAAAATAGTGAAGCATGGAATAAATGACTAGACATCAGTTTCATGTTCACGCTTGCAACTTCCAATTGTCAACTTTGTTTCACTCTTTTGTCTGCCACCCTTTTTCTGCAAATTCAATTATTTTTTATACCAATTTTAGTTGAGGTTTTAAGCCAAAAAAAAAAAGAAAAAAAAAAAGAAAAAAGAAGTTTAGTTGAATTGCATAACAAATTAACAATTCATATCCATTTTGATTTTGTTCTCTTTACTTCTTTTCTTCTGGTCAAATCCTCTTCTTTTTATTCTCCTTATAATATCATTGAAAATTCTAAACAAAAACTACAATGATATAATATGAAATCTAATTGCAGCTCCAATTATTGCTGAAGAGCCGTTAGGAAATGTACCCAAAAGGTCCAAAAACCATTATGATTTAGCATTGTTTCATAGCCAAGCATTTCATATCACTAATCTGTCGCTATTTTCGATTGTTTAAGGATGTTTTAACTCTGGGTGGATATATAGGAATACAAGTTTTCAATATATGACAAGACACTAAACGAAAGTGACGTGGAGATTAGGATAAGAACACAGTAATATGATGAAATGAGATTGCATTATGCATAGTATCCTCCTCTCCTTTTAAGATGAATCTTGGTGTTTATAGATTTAACCACTAACGAGTAGTTTACAACGATTGAAGCTTGTACAGTGACTTGCACCATAAGATACAGTTTTTTTCTTCTTAAGTGAATGTTTGCTTTTTACGTTGGTCCATTGTAAACTTCTTCGACTCTCTCGATTAAAATTTCTTAGTTGAGCTTTTGGGTCATGCATGGACCTACCAATATCGATACAAGAAATGTTGGTATCAAGTCTGAAAAATATATCAAGTGATTCTAGCTAGCTAGTATTTCGATTATGAAAGTGTTTTACCATCCCAAAATTTCATTGTTCATATTCACTATTTATGTCATTTTGGTCTAGAAATTGTGGTTTGACTGGAACTGCCTCATTGGTTACCAATCGCATGGGCGGTTAGAGTAGACATTTGAAACGAACATTCAAATAAATGATCAAAATAGAATGGATATATAGAGACAGTTATATTTCTCTTAAAATAAAATTCTTTTTTAGAAAATGTATTTATAATTATCTTTTTATCTGTTTGTAAAATATATATATATATATATATATATTTTCAACCATTTTCTATCCAACCATATTTATTATCCATCATAATTCATATACCATCATAAATTTGATTTTAACTATGTACATGAAAACTTTATATATACTTTATATATACTTTATATAGCACACAGAAATTCATAAATGTTTCTGATATAACTGCATTATTTCTCTTTTCTTCTCCTTAATTCATAACTGAAATAATGCAGTTATATCAGAAACAATTTTTTTTTTTTTTTTGTTAAAGGGCATCAGAAACATTTATGAATTTCTGTGTGCTATATAAAGTATATATAAAGTTTTCATGTACATAGTTAAAATCAAATTTTCACAATTAGAGATAACTACAAAAGTGTTAATCTGTTGTTCAGTTCTACTATATATTATACGATATATCTATTTTACTACTTATCGTACTACTACTATAGCATACCCCTTGACGAACACAAACCATGTGTATGAATTGAATTTGGATAAGGATTTTTGGATTTGAAATTATAGTAAGATATTAATATTAGAACTGGACAAAGGAAAAACATGTTCACAACCAATTGCCATCTAGGTTCTTTCATTGGATATGTAGACAGTATCATACTACAGTTATCATAAATATACAAATCACGGCCCAAATATTTGTTACAAAGTACAAAGACTATATGCTTTGACTGATGATAATATATACATGTTTAGTCTCTTTTTTTTTCCCTAAATCTTAATTTAGAATATGTATAGAACTAATCAAGAAAATTAACATGAACATAGCAAATCATGTAAAACAAATCTTGTTGTGTTGTGTCTGTAATAAAGAGACAATATGCTCAGCGCAAACTTAGCCGACTGTTTAGATTATAATCCCATAATCATGGTCTAATCTTGTTATAATCATTCCCTTTTCTTCTTTTTAAATAAAAAATAGATTATGAATTT
>VBRH01000166.1:79629-92605 GCA_014578085.1 Cardamine resedifolia | reverse complement strand
AAAAAAAAAAAAAAAAAAATCCAAAGTCGATAGACCAAAGCCGTGTATCTTAAAACAAAATGCTTCATTAAATTGAAAGAAATACTCCTTCTATGTCAAAATGCTTCGTCAAATTACAACTGGTTTCACTAATTTTCTGGGAATCCATTTACAATACCACCATAAATTGTGCCGTTCTAAAAGTAAGTTAATTAAGAGAGGACGTATCACGAAAAAAGGTTGTTGACGTATCGTTATTTGTTGAATTGTAAAAGTTTTCAGCCTCCTAATGAGGAAAATTAATTTTGTAAAGTTATTACTTGTACTTGGTACTTTATTATTGATCATGCTTTTGCTTCTTATTTTTAAGCATATGACAGATTGACAGCCGGCAACACCGTTTACAGTGCCATAATGAAACTGAACAAAAAAAAAACATGTGAGCAAAATTGTTTTGATTTGATATAAAGTTTAGAGAACACTTCAAAAGAATCCTATATAATATAATGTGATCGAAAACAATAAATTTTTAATACACAGTTATACATATATACTCTTTCTGTTTAAAAAATATTGATATTCTATCTCTTTTATTTTGTTTCATAAAAATTGATTTTTTAGTTTGTTTATTTTATTTTAATTGATAAATTATAAGTTTCAAGATGTAAAACCATTTACTATATTATTATTTGATTATAATTATTAGAATATTTTTAGTGAGAAAAATAATATATTTAGAAAGAGTAATGATTATTTTTTTAATATGTATAAAATATCTTTAACATCAATAGATAAAGAGGTTTTTTATGCAAAACCGGGTATATCAAATACTTTATGTACGTTGTATACTTAGGGAGTAAACCACAAAAAACGGAATTAGCGCACTAAGATTATGGATATCAAATTTCAAGCTAAGCAAATTAAAAAAAAGAGGTTTTTTCTTTAAAACTAATTCGAATAAAAGCGAAAATAACGAAAAACGGTTTTAAAACTCAAATAAAGAAAGATAAACTTTCGGGAAATAAAAAATGCATAGGGCGATTGACTTTTAACTAAAGGAAATTGAATTCTACGTCTTAGTACTAACTATCGGTCTTAGAATACTAATCTTGACTAATCCACTTTTGTTGCACTAATCCATTTATCAATCATCCGGTAATCAATAACTTTCGTTAGCTACCGAAATGATTAATAAGCACAACTAACAAGCCTAACTAACCACCAAACATCATAGGCTAGAAATTGATAAATTTGGTTCAAGCATTTTAACAAACACCTTGTGGGCATGAAAATACTTAAGCTCTAGATTAACAATTTCTTGTTTAATCTAGCATTAATAATACTTATCAAGCATGAAATTTAAGAGTTATAAGCCTAAACTCCACTAACTATCTATCAATCACCTTAGATCTAACATTTCTAAAAGTCCTAAAATGACTACTTACTCATAATCATGAAAACACATGAAACTTTGATCCAAAGAGATTCATAAAATTAGATCTTAAAATCCAAAAGAGACTAAAAAATAAATCTCTCATACAAAGCTTTTTTCTAATTAGGTTTTTAAGCTATTTATAGCAAACTACAAAGAAAACCAAATAAACTGCATTAAACCGAGTTAATCCGTGCTAAACCGAAATTGACCTGTTTAAATTAAAATCAGAAATAAAATTGGAAGCTTTATCGTTGAGCTTGGTCTGATACAAATGGCCGATGAAACTTCTCGATGGAGGATGGCTGATGGGAGACAACCGATGAAAGCTCACGGTGGTGGCTACTCGATGGGAATGGCCGCCGGATCTCTAGGTGAAGTCATGTCGAGCTTCCATCGATGGACCTTGGTCGATGAGGATGCTCGATAGGTGCCCGCAGCTTCAGGAAGGCGATGGAGAAGACCGCTCGATGCTAGCGGTGGTTGACGGCCGGTGAAGATGACCGATGGTTCTACGCGAGGGAGCCTGCTCGAGGAAGAAGGCCGCCGGTTTCACAGGAGACTTTTGGAGGTTGCCTAGCGGTTAGATCTGACCGGTGAAGTTCATCGCTGGGGCTGAGCGGTTGACTTTGGCCGATGGGGAACCCGATGGAGGCGACCGCTAGAATCTCAGGTGGCTTCTTCAAGACTCCTCACGATCTCCTCTGGCCGATGGATTAGATCGCGAGTTGATGGCGGTGATTCAAAGTCGATGAAGATGGCCGATAGGTTCGCCTTGTGGTTGATGGCCGGTGGAATTAGCCGCTGCAACTCTTCTTTCTTCATCATCTTCTTCATTTTGCTCCTTAAGCTTCATATCTTCATCTCTTTTGTCAATTTCACTCAAAACCTACAAAACACAACAAAAATATAATCTATGCAAAATATGCGAGCTTAAACTCTAGATGTGATGCAAATGAGGAGAATTTGATGGGATAATGAAGTGAAAACTATGCTGAAATGGCAACATATCAACTCCGCCAAACTTATTTCTTGCTTGTCCGCAAGCAAACAATAAGAAATAAGCCGAGAAAGAAGTTTAAAAAAGGGGATTTAAAGCCGTAAAATATCAAACGAAGGATTAAACACATTGTCCTCAAAGCAAGTTAAGCGGTGCAAGAACAAACATCTTACTCTTTAGTACTTCTTCATGCTCATCTCAATGCAAAATTCTAATGCAACCCCTAAACTTAAACAAGAACTCACAATTAAATCGAAGACATCTCTTTAACATTCATTAAAGTGTTTAGTGCGGTCTCGCTAAGAGAAATAAAATCACTCTCAATCGATTTAGGGTAAACGCTTTTTAAGGTGAGTAAAGGAGTTTTTCTTTAGGTGGTTTATCTCTAACAAAGGAATGCTAGTCAAATGCAAAATCCATCTAAGAACGGGAATAATTTATGCATACAAAGATTAACTCTCGTTATTCTACCCCATTCTCAAGAAACGCATCCTAGTTATACCTTTTGAAATTTTTCTTATTCTCTTTTCAACTCCAAACAAAATACTCTTTTAGTCTCTCAATATTTAACTTCATGATCAATATTTTTTCTAGACTCCTATGGAAAGCTTCTTTGCTCAACACTTAGCTCTTTTCTTGTCTCTTTTCTTTTATTTTTTTTTCCCCAAACTTATTTCTTTTTACATTCTTAGGGAAGATATTTTTTTTTTCTTTTTTATAGTAGAGACTTATAGTTTTTTTTTTTGTCTATCGCTTAGCTTTCCTAGAAACTCTTTTTTAGCTTTGATCACGCTTTTCTTTTGACCCTTTCTTTACTTTCCTCTCTATCCCAACACCCATACCAACACCTATACTAACCATCCAAGTCTTTCATTACAAACCCTATCGCTAGACTTAACATTGCTAGCTAAAAGGAGAGCTAAACCTTTGTCGTTCCCGATACTCTCAAGTTTTTGTAAAATAATAGCATTATCAACAAAAGACCTCACTCAACAAGTTTATCAAAGGGTTTAAAAGAAATGGTTAAGGTTTAGGGTAGGGGAACCACTCTAAAGATGAGAATGACCACTCAGATTAGCACAAGGGTGGTAAAATAGATAAAAAAACCCCGAGTGTGACATATAGTTTACAATGAGAATGCATTCAAATCATCCTAAGCGAGAAAAGTAGATTCAAATTAAGTTTAAGTTCATAGAGATGCTTCAAAGATCATGCAAGCCTTGCAAAAGTAGAAGAAATATTTCGAAAGATGCAAAGGTCCAAACATAGATTTTTCATATTTTCAAAGATGCTCAAGCAACAAATAACTGTGACTAAGGGCAACGATCTTAATCCTAAACGTGAACTTTGAAAAGGCAAAAATCTCAAATACATATGCAATCCTATATGCTCCTAGACTCAATCTTATAATGCAAATGAAACTACATGCTTCTTTTTGGGTTTTTCAAATTTTTTCAAATTTTTTGGATTTTTCTATGCAAATAAATGGATGCATGAAACTCAAATATGCAAAAAGGGAAAATAAAAACACAAAACACAAGGTAAAATGACACAAAACGCTCCTCCAAACTTGAATTACACCGTCTCGGTGTAACAACAGTGAGAGAGAAGGATAACAATACATAAAAATAAGTGGTATTTACAATGAAATGGAAATGACCATACCTTGGCCCTAGTCGGGAGTCTTAGGGAGTGGAGCGTGTGGAGTTGGTGAACTCCATAGACTGTTCTTGAATGAGAGTGTGAGGACCGTCTTCATCAACTCGTCTATGCCTTGGAAGTCCGGTGAGAGAACCGCTTTAACCAAAGCAAACGGATTTGACCAAGCTTTGAGCTTGACTTTATACTCTACCATCCCATCAATGCATCTCAAAGAGTGTAAAGTCATTGAAGCGGGATCCAATGGTGGATGAACAAGGGTGGGAAGATGGGGTTCTTTCACCACTTTCTTGTTCTTACCGCTCTCTTCATATTCATCAAAAAAAAAAATGTAGACACTCTCCATCCACAGTTTTCTCATCAAGCTTCTTCTTCTCTTTATACTCTTAAGCTCCTTTTTCCTTTCCAATTCTTCATTGGTAATAGTTCCACAAAACTTGGTGGAGGAAAGCTTTATGGGGTAAGAAACTTTGGGATTCACATGGATTAGAGTCACTCTCTTGTTGGAGAAGTCTATGTTTGCTCTCGCGGTATTAAGAAATGGAGTTCCAAAAATGAGAGAGAGCCTATCCGGTTGACCTCTATCAACAACCAAGGAGTCCGTGGGGACTAAACAATCACCAACCATGAGAGAAAAATCTTCAATCAATCCAAGTGGAGGTTTAGAGGAGGCATCCGCATAAGTTATGGAAGAGGAGTATGTCTTCATATCCTTGTAACCAAGGCGTTTCATCATCTCGAGGGACATGACATTCACACTAGCATCCGAATCACACAAGGCATCATCAACTCTCAAATCACCAAGGGAGCAAGAAAGTATGAATGTACCGGGATCTTTAAGCTTTGGAAGAGTCTTTGGCGCTAGAAATGTTCAAGTTGGAGGTTTGAGTGCCTCCATGATCTCTTCCACCTTTCCCGGTTAGCTAAGATAGCTTCAATGAACTTCACATGGAGAGGAACTTGGAGCAAGTTATTCATTGGAGGTAAAGGTGCTCCAACTTTGCTCATAGTGGCCTTTAAGCTTGAAAAGATCTTCTTTGTAGTTTTGGTGAGAAATTTCTTGGGAAATGGAAGCGAAGGCTAATAGGAAGGAAGCTCATCTCTTGGTGAATCTTTCTTTTCAACTTTCACGGGAGCCGTCTCTTCTTTCTTAGTGCCACGATCTACCTTAGCTTCATTCCGGCTAACCAAAACTTCATCACCATAAAGAAGCTTAGAGATCTCTTCCACCTCATCTTTATGCTTATGCTCATCATTAGTGAGGATGACATTGCAAAATTCTTTGGGATTAGGTTGGGTTGTGGCCGGTAAAGCTCCACTTTGATTTGTAGAACGTGAGGCGGCTTGAGCGACTTTAAGATCAATGGTCTTCACATGAGAGGCCAAGCTATTGATCTTCCCATTAAGGTCATTATACATCCCTTCCATCTTGGAATTCATTCCATCTAGCCTCTTATTCATCTCCAAGGTGCCTTTGGTTTGCCTTTCAAGTAGTTGCTTAAGAAGGGGAGTGTTTGGATCTTTTTTGATGGTTTGGTTTGGTTTGGTTTGGTGGTGCTTGGTTTTGGTAGTTTTGATTTGGGAAGAAAGGTTGGTTATGGTTTTGGTAGGGTTGGTTTGAGTTTGGGGGTCTAGGTTGGAAGTTGAAAAATGGTCTAGGTTGGTAGTTTTGAAGCTAGTGATGTCGTTGCGAAGCTTTACGGCCTTTTGCTTGGGGAAGAACTTGGTAAAGAAGGCCTTCTTGCATAGATCCCAACTAGATACTAGCTCCGAGGCTATGTTCTTGTCCTATTGAGAAGTCTTGTTCCCTAGAGAGAAAGGAAACAAGATCATCTTGATGTACTATTCGGGCACACCATTCATCTTCACGGTTATACATAGCCGCTCGAATTGATCAAGAAAATCTAGAGGGTCTTCCAATGCCATCCCATTGTACCTTTGATTTTGGACCATGTTGATCAAACTTGATTTGATCTCAAAGTTGTTGGCCACTATGGAAGGTGTCGGGATCCCCATTAATATGTCCCTAGCGTTTGGCTCATCAAAAGCCCCAATAGGTCTAAGCCACGGTTATCCATTAACCAATGCTTGTTGTGGAATGCCCGGTTGAGAGTTCTCCATTCCTAAGCACCTCAAATGGTCCGTAACTTCCCTAGTTCTTTGCTTTCTAGCTTCTCTTCTATTCTCCCTTTCTACTTGAGCCAAATTCAAAACACAACCAAGAAGTTCTCCTTGTTGGTTTCTCCTTTGCATACACCTATAAAGTACAAAAGAAACACTAAGAGAAACGATTAGCGTTAGTAACAAAGTAAAGAAAATAAAAGCTTAGTCTCGAAATGAAATTGAATCTTAATGGCTGATTGCACATTTTCCCGGCAATGGCGCCAATTTGATAAAGAGGTTTTTTATGTAAAATCGGGTATATCAAATACCTTATGTACGTTGTGTACTTAGGGATCAAACCACAAAGAAACGGAATTAGCGCACTAAGATTATAAATATCAAATTTCAAGCTAAGCAAATTAAAAAGGGGGTTTTTTCTTTAAAACTAATTCGAATAAAAGAGAAAAATAACGAAAAACGATTTTAAAATTCAAATAAGGAAAGACTAACTTTCGGGAAATGAAAGATGCATAAGGCGATTGACTTTTAACTAATGGAGTTTGAATTCTACCTCTTAGAACTAACCATCGCTCTTAGAACACTAATCTAGACTAATCCACTTTCGTGACACTAATCCTTTTATCAATCATCCGGTAATCAATAACTTTCGTTAGCTACCGAGATGATTAATAAGCATGACTAACAAACCTAACTAACCACCAAACATCCTAATTAACTATCATCATAGGCTAGAAATACTAAGTACTTTGATAAATTTGGTTCAAGCCTTTTAACAAACACCTTGTGGGCATGAAAATACTTAAGCTCTACATAAACAATTTTTTTGCCTAATCTAGCATTAATAATACTTATCAAGTATGGAATCTAAGAGTTATAAGCCTAAACTCCACTAACTATCTATCAATCACCCTAGATCTAACATTTCCAAAAGTCCTAAAATGACTACTCACTCATAATCATGAAAACACAAATCAATTGGTTTTATTGATTTATAATTATGATTAAGAGATGAATAATAGAGAGATTTAAAAAGAAATAAAGATGTGAAATTTTGATCCAAAGAGATTCATAAAATTAGATCTTAAAATCCAAAAGAGGCTAAAAATAAATCTCTCATACAAAGTTTTTTTTTCTAATTAGGTTTTTAGCTATTTATAGCAAACTACAAAGAAAACCAAATAAAATTGCATTAAACCGAGTCAACCTGTGCTAAATCGGAGTTGACCCGGTTTAAATTAAAATCAGAAATAAAATTGAAGCTTCATCGTTGAGCTTGGTCCGATACAAATGGCCGATGAAACTTCTCGATGGAGGATGGTTGATGGGAGACAACCGATGAAAGCTCGCGGTGGTGGCTACTCGATGGGAATGATCGCCGGATCTCCAGGTGAAGTCACGTCTAGCTTCCATCGATGGACCTTGGTCGATGAGGATGCTCGATAGGTGTCCGCGGCTTCAAGAAGGCGATGGAGAAGACCGCTTGGTGCTAGCGGTGGTTGACGGTCGGTGAAGACGACCGATGGTTCTGCGCGAGGGAGCCTGCTCGAGGAAGAAGGCCGCCGGTTTCACAGGAGACTTTCGGAGATTGCCTAGCGGTTAGATCTGCTCGGTGAAGTTCGCCGCTGGGGCTGAGCGGTTGACTTTGGCCAATGGGGAAGCCCGATGGAGCCTGGTGGTGACGGAAAGCCGATGGAGGTGACCGCTAGAATCTCAGGTGGCTTCTTCAAGACTCCTCACGATTTCCTCTGGCCGATGGATTAGATCGCGAGTTGATGGCTGTGATTCAAAGTCGATGAAGATGGCCGATAGGTTCGCCTGGTGGTTGATGACCGGTGGAATTAGCCGCTGCAACTCTTCTTTCTTCATCATCTTCTTCATTTTGCTCCTTAAGCTCCATATCTTCATCGCTTTTGTCAATTTCACTCAAAACTTACAAAACACAATAAAAATACAATCTATGCAAAATATGCAAGCTTAAACTCTATATGTGATGCAAATGAGGAGAATTTGATAGGATAATGTAGTAAAAACTATGCTGAAATGGCAACATATCATCAATATTTTTGAAACAGAGGCACTACTATTTAATTTAATTTTGATTTGGTTAACCGGTATTTAATGTGAGTTAATAATTAAATTAAGTTTTATTTAAAGAAAATGAAATAGACCCGAGTGAAGGTAACTAGTGGCGTATATGAGATGAGAGAGTGCATGACGAAATTGTAAATATGACTTTTGAGATCCAATAATTCTATGTCTAAATAGAGCAAGTCACAATAATCATTTCCTCGAGATAATGTTTCCCTTCTTCATGACTCTAAAAGTAATGTTAATTTGAACACAGGAAAAGTTACAAAGAAAATGAAAAAGCTAATGCCACACATATATATATATATAATAATTATGTATATATATATTAATTAAAAGCTGTATCAATCTAATTTAATATGGTTAATGTACCATATTAATACGAGTGAAAAGTGTCAAAACAAAATTTATTGTAAAATAAAAGTACTAGTATAATCCCTTATTCTAAAAATCGGTTGTAGTCTCCTAGTCGATTAATGATAATTTTTCATCGCTATTTCATCTAACTAGAATCGTTTATTATTGCACCAATTTATCATCGCCTAACCGATTTATCATCGGTTTAGTCGATTTATCGTTCGTCTAGTGTTTAATTCACCATTTTTTGTTGAACTTGTATAAAATCAGCTTTAAAATTACGGAAACCCATATAGATTGTCTACAACCTTTTTGATTTAAACATAATAATTATTTATAAAAGATGATTTTAGTAACTGTCTACTTTGGATGTTGATTTGAGATTTGAGATTTTTTTGTTTCTTATGACTATTCATTTACTATCCCACGTGAAGATATTATACAGTTAAACTAACAATTTGATTTTTTTTATATAGAAAATTGTAGATTTATTTAAGTTTAATAATATTTAATTTTATACTAACAAAATGTTTATATGTCAATAATGTGATATTAGATTTTACATACAATATATTTCATACATAATTTTTTTACCATAAAAATTATTCGCACTTAAAATTTTAACTACACATATTTTCCATATAAAGTTTATATTTAACGAATATATTTTATATTTTTATAGAAATTAAATAAAATACGAAAACTAATCTCCAAATAATCTTCAAATTATTGGTTAGGTGTTAGGTTCCCCTCATCCGCCCGACTAACTAATGCCTAACAATTATATTAATAATTTATGTTTAATTTATATTAAAAATTTAAGAGGTTTTCTAGAAAGTTGTCATAATAAATAAACTAATCTCTAAAATGTTTTAATATGCTTTTCTTTTCTATATATATTTACATTAGGTTTATAATTTAAAGTTATTACTTATTATATTTTGTTACAAATAATCTAATTTTATTTTTGGGGTTAACAGTATCGTTAAAATACTTATCATCTGTTTCACGTCGAAATCGATACATGGAATCTGGATTGATAGCTTTTGCTGACTTGTGATTGAAGAGATGTCTAAGAGATGAGTGTTATCGTCCTATCGTCCAAACACAAATGCAAACCTCTAAACTTTATTAGTTACCAATCTTTGTCTATCATTTACAAGAGACCAACAAGTTTTAATGGCACTCCCTTTGATATTATCTCATTTCAAACGTTCTTCGTTTTATTTTTCTTGTTCCATAAATACCGAATAAGAGTTTTAGACGTAATGAACTAACAGGTGGGGTCCAAAACGATGTCGTATCAATCAAAGTCTTTTATTAGATATACCATGATGTTTTTCAACTTATAATGTAAAAGCGATAGAGCTAAAACATGAGTTAGACTAATCCTACAACAATGATTATGTTCTGTTTTATGATCAATCAGATGTCAAAAAGTTCTAAATTTTATGTATGTGAGTTTAACTAAGATTATTTAGTTGAATTATCCCGTGACACAAAAGTCAAATATCTTGAGTTGAGTTTAACAATCAGTAAAACAATATCATTAGTCATTTTTACTACTTTTTTTTTCAGTGATCAAGAGCTACCATCTTCTTCTTACTCCCGAAAACTTACAGTTGAAGATCTAACCACAGAAATTTTGAGTCTTTTGACCGAAAAATGAAACTTAACAAAAAATATAACCATATATAGTAAGTATGTTTACTATACCAAGTTTGACATTCAATCGCTAACCGTTCGATCGCTAGTTTCTAAATCTAAACAAAAAAATTAACCGGAAAATCTATTTTAAAATTAAACTCGGTTGAAACCCAAAAATCTGTTTCACATTCGAGTATTCGACGATTGGACAAATATCAGATTCAAAATATGGATTGGAAGATTCTGAAATCGGAAATTGAATCATGGTTACAAGCTGTAAAATTAGTGGTTTATTCCTTTAACAAAATAAACTAGTGGTTCAGTCTCTGATTTTTCTGCAAGAGTATTCTTCAATTTTTTTCTCGTCTTTTTTTCTTCTTCCTCATGCAACTAAAATTGTATGGTTATAATATGTCACAGAAATATGCAATCCCCAAATTCAAATATAATACTACGTTTGAAATATAATTACTCTTTAGAGGGAAAAAAAAGTGCTATACTCTTTGATCCAAACCAATATATATGAACCAAAGATCTAAAGCATATAGGTTAAAATGTTAAAGAAATACAATAAAACGTTTTTGTCAAAATAAAAAAGGTTACAAACGTAAAATATAAAGTGTTATGATTTTTTTAAAGTAAACAAACTGTTCCAAAAAAAAAAAATCGAATTATTGGTTACAACTCACAAATACTAATATTCATGTACTAAAAATAAAATAAAAATGAAATATCATGAATATTACTATATTAGTAATTTTTCCTAAAAGAAAAATTCAACAAAAAACAGAAAGACTAATATTCATGTCTGGATCCATATATTAGTAGGCTTTGAAAAGCCCATTGTATTACAGAAGTTATTGATTCTTTGCTTCCTTCTTCAACTCTGTTCAGTGAAAATAAAAAATAGCAGACAAATCTTATTCTTTATTGTGTTCTCAATACAGAGAGCTCTTTTTATTTGCTCTGTTTAAGATGCTCTGTTTTTTTTTTTTGGTAAAAAAAAAGAGCTCTGGGACCAAAAAAAACTCTGTTTCTTTGCTCTATTCCTCATCTTGATCTGGTTAGTTTTGAATCAAATTTTATCATAGTTTTACCATATGAAACAAAATCAATAAGTCATCAATTTATGACGGTGAAAAAAAAAACAAATAATGGATTACCCAATATGGGAAACAAATCTTAGAAACTCAAATGAATAACCGAATCAAATCAATGAATCTTGAGGTAAAAATAAAAAGATAGAAAGAAACTTCATCAAGTGCATGAATTTTCTCAGTAACACGATCAGTTGAGGTTGCATTCCGTAGGTAAACCTTGAGGGAACCTCTTGAAATCCGCACAATAGTTATAGATCATATAATCATCTTGCACCCACTTCATCTGTCCGAGCTGATTTGAGTTAAGTGTTGTCCACATCCACGAGTTGCTGTTTGCATTACACGTAACCCAATCCCATATCGAGGTCCGGCTACAGCAGTCCGCATCGTTGAAGCTTCTGTAGGAAGCGCTAAATGGAGCATTGGTCCAATCAATTTTGATACGACCGCCTTGCGTGGCCCAATCATCTGCTTCCCATAGACTCGAGTATATCTTCATTGGCTGACTCTTAGGGTAAGCCACACCGTTAGCCTCGTTGTTCTTGAACACTCGGATTGGGATTCCATCAACTAGAAAGCTTTTGAGATCCCAAGAAAAAGAAAACACGAAATCAAGAACGGTCTAAAAAGGGGCAAAAATAAGTTGATCTATCTAAAATAAGTTGAACTAGTATAAGGTAAGTGTAAACAATATTTCAATAAATCAACCAAGGCCTAGACAATGGACGGATCCGGTTACTTACATGATGTTAAGAGGGTTCCAAAGGACGGTGTAGGAGTGGAAATCCGCAGTGGGATCGAACCAGAGATAGAACTGCATTTCACGGTTACCTTTACCTCCGGTGAACACATTTGTATGAATAACATAAGGCTGTCCGGTAACATTTCCCAAGAACTCGAAATCGATCTCATCCCATGTCTCACCTTTAGACGAAAGCTGTTAAAACATTCTTAATATAAGACTAAAATTCAAACAACCAACGTCACAAAAGAAACGGAAGTAGATGTTGTTTTTACATACGTAGTAAGCAGTGACGGTCCCGGCAGAATTCCCGGCGACAAGTTTTATCTTCATATCGATCTTTCCGAATAGATATTCCTTCTTTGATTGAAAACCCGAACCAGAGATCTTGTCGAGAGTGCAAGTCAAGAGATCTCCACTCTCAAATATGTTGGCACGACCATCTCCCCATGTAATATCGAAGTTTTCGTACAAACTTCCGGTGGATACGCCGATCAAGAGCAGAAGAGAAGACAACAAGAGAGACTGTTTAAAAGCCGCCATTTCTTGAAAAAAATGGGTTTATTTTGCTCTGTTATTTTTATTTAAGAGTAATTGTTTCCAGATGTTTTGAATAGAATCGGAGATTGGTGTTTATATAGGGAGAGAGATTTTTGAAAATGAGTGCGCTAGAGAGGTTCGTGGAGCCCCATTATCGACGTGGTAGTCTTACAGTAACGTCTTAATTATTTTATAATAAAAATGAATAATATCTGCCTATATTATATATCAATATATTTATATAGTCGCTCAACTTACTTATTACATATAAATTATTCATGCATGTAGGTAATGTTTTATTTTTCAAG